>JASCQY010108335.1:0-19161 GCA_030264315.1 Sardinella tawilis
GACATTTTAAGGCCTTAAATTTGAATTTCTCCATTTTAGACTTTTTTAGACTTTTTAAGGACCCGCGGGAACCCTGATGCTGAAATACTGTAAACAAGCAAAAAGACAGAAAAGCTACTGTAGTGTTGACTACTGATACTATATCCAAACTTTCCTTTTGTTCACAACACATAGAAAACAATGGCTGAATGTCATTGTGGCAATGTGAAAAAAGCTTATCAAAAGGTGTGCAACCCCCCCCAGCAGCTGAGCACTTACCATGTGGCCAAGTCTGACGGAGGGGTCCTGGGCGTGGTCCTCCACCAGGGAGTGGTAGTGGGTGGAGAATAGGGTGCGGCAGCGGATCCGCTCAGCCAGCTCCTTCACCACAGCACTGGCAATCGCTGTGCCATCGTACGTAGCTGTGCCCCTGCCTGCACACATGGACCAAACCATAGGGGTTAAGGGTAGGGGTGTGGGGCTGGGCTGGGCTGGGCTTGCTAAGGGGATGTTTCTGAAGAGAAACAACTGGCCTACTGTATATTGGGCAGGGCGGAGGTTAGCCCTGAATGTTAATAGCCTTACCCAGCTCGTCAAGAAGCACAAGGGAGTGTCTGGTGCCATGGAGGAGGATGCTGGCCGTCTCGCTCAGCTCCACAAAGAAGGTGCTCTCACCTGAAACATACAGACACGAGTCAGTGCTACTGTGCAACTACATCTCCCAGGAGGCCATGCAACACTAGCCTGGGCTTGCCCATACTTGCTGTGATACTGCACAAAATTTCTTGTTCAAGTCAGTATGGCCAAGCTACCTGTTTACTGCATTTCCTGTCCCAGAATTTCAGGCTTTTACTCCAAGGTGGAGGCGGGCTAAACAAGTTTAACATTGATTTTGCCTTTGAGAAGGCGGTTAGTATGTCAGATTGGCCAGACTAAGCTCGTATGAGCTTTGGTGGTCGCGAAAGCCAGGCTAATGCAACACACTTTCAGTCGCTGTATGTGAGATTCAGGACTGTGCCACTGAAGCCGCACAGCACTGATGTGCATGTTCAATTTCTATTCTTTTCAGTGCCAGTAATGGTCCAAAGCACAGGGCCTGAATCCTTTGGAGGAAACCATAAGGAGACAGCGGCCATTCCAAATTGGAGCAGAACCCAGATGGGAAATGTGACACGGCTGAGAACGACTATGAGACGAGACCGAAGATTTCCACTCAAATCATTGTGCAGTTAACTTCATGACAGAATCAAAGGCGCACATCGGAAATGAACACATGGAATTGTCAATGGTGCGTTTTGGCAGTACTGCCATTATGATGCATTGCGGGTGCTGGTTCAAGGTTTTATTT
The DNA here is from genome assembly GCA_030264315.1 of Sardinella tawilis. Taxonomy (NCBI): domain Eukaryota; kingdom Metazoa; phylum Chordata; class Actinopteri; order Clupeiformes; family Clupeidae; genus Sardinella; species Sardinella tawilis. Next base: position 1,328 of record JASCQY010108335.1, read on the forward strand.
ACCGGCCATGATGCGGTCGGAGGCCCCCAGACGGGTGAAGACTCTGTCCACGGGGGTGAAACGCAGAGACTCAGCAGGAACATAGCAGCCCAGCTGGGCCAGGATAACAATAAGCCCACACTGCAGCGTAAAGAGAAAAAGATGTTGGCATGTTGGTCAACTACATTTCATTAAACAGCCCTTTCCACGTCTGTTCAGAATAGGAACAATGACCGAAATGGAAAGAATTAGTCAGCCAATCACATACACTGAAGTGGAAGGCGAAAACATCAGTAGGTTGGTTAAAAAAATGTGTTATGTTGTTTCAGCACTTTCTTTGGTACTTTTAGTGCTTTATAGTGAAGGTGTGTGTGTGGGGGGATCTCAGTACAACCACCATTGTGTAGTAGTGACACGCTACTTCACATCAGAATCAGAACAGAAGTTGAAATGGAAAAGAATCAATGTTTTCGTCCGAATATCAGGTCAAGGGTTAAATCTCGTGCCCAAAACACTTCACTTCTATTATTCTGATGCTATGAAAGTAAACTGTTAAAACTAGCAACTGACTGTTGACAGGATAGCAACTCCTAACTGTCGACATGAACTCAAGTTTTGCTCTACAGGTGCAGCCTGCTGTGGTAAAACTAAGAGTTGGGATAAGCAGCGTGCCCATGTTCAACCACAGCCTCCTTCCTGCTGCTGTGCCAACAAACTGTTGGCACAGGTGTCGGGTGTGGGTGGTGGGAGCAAGAATCAAGCAAGCAAGACTGAACACAAAAATAGAAAATATGATTCTGATGACTATTTGTTATTTGGTGCAAATACTTTGCTTTTTGGGGCATCTGACATTGAAAGAATCACTACATTTCAAATCTGCCACTCAAACACACAACTCCTGCAGCCACTTCACACCTGTACTACTGTTGATTACCTATGATGAACTAGGACTGTCCTGGATGCATTCGATGCAATTGCCAACCAAATAAGTTGCTGACTGGTTAGCAATTGCCCATTGTCAACCAACTAAGTTGCTAACTGGCTAGCAACTAAGGTTTTGGAAAAAACGCACCCCCGGACACCCATTGTATCACAGTCGGGGTTCGTTGAGATTCAGCTAAAGACTGTTAAATCTACCGTTTTCAACCACAGTTCCTCCCTAAAGCCATTTTAGCCAATCTGGACGCACCTGTCTCATGAGGGTGGACTTGCCGCCCATGTTGGGTCCGGTGACCAGCACGCAGGTGGCCCTCTCCTTGCCTGCGCACTGGCTCTCCTCTTCTGCTCCAGGGCAACCGATGAAGATGTCGTTGGGGATAAAGTCGTCCCCGAAGAAGGTCTTGGTGACGCACGGGTGCCGGGAACCCCGCAGGTCCAGGAAGGGTGACGCGTCCTGGTCGCTTCCCGGGAGCACCACCTCCGGCCGGACCATGGGCCCGTCTCCGGCCTGGCTGTACCGAGACAAGCTCAGCAGCACATCTGGAGAACCGAAAGATGTACAGGGTTATTCCTCAGCAATGGGAGTATTGCTGCTATAACTCAAACCTACACATGCAGAAACATTAAAAAAAAGGGCTTTATTACACTGACTATAATCTTCAACCGACTCGACCCGACTACCAATGACAAATGCCAGACCTGCATACTGCATACATAATAAAACCCACATTAAAAGGCCCTTGCATGTACTGTACCCAACAAATGCCTCTCTGTCACGGCTAGCACAGCACCATTCTCCCTCCCGACTACACTAATGGACTCCCATGTATCCTCCTTACCCACAGTAACGTCTCCTCATTCCAGACTAATAACACACCCATGAGGTAGCTCAATTCCATGATCAGTGCGATGAGAAATCATTGCAGATTGTGCTGGCATGAATTGCTCTACCTGGAGGGCGGTGGGAGCTTTTTGAAGATTTCAATCCTCTGTGTAAATGAGAACAGATGAGCGGGGACAAGGACTGCGCTTAATGATCACCTTCATCAAAAAAAAAAAAAAGACACTCCCAGTCTCGACTGTCAGCGCCGTTCGTTATTAAAGGCTCGGGACTGACGAGGCGATTACGCCATGCGCCGCACGTCTTGCCCCTGTGTGCCTGTTCTCTGCTTCATCTGCAAAGCTCATTAATGGCCTACAAACCGCTTTCATAGCTCACCGAGATCACCATCACCACCACCATCATCATCATTATCATCATCATGGCAAACGCAGCCTGGCTTATAACTAATAGCACTGCACTGAAGGCTACAGAAACGTTCGCTCTTTGCATTCCTGATTCAGGGAGCAAATGTGAAGGTATCAATTATTCAAAGGCAAGCCTCTCTTCTAGCGGGGTCCTGTTCCAGAGCCACATTAACGGCCCATCGGAGTCCGCTAAACGGGAAGAGGCAGAAGGCCGAGAGGTGGGAAATCATTTGAGCCAAACAAACACTTATTGACAAAGCCAGGGCCAATTTCATCATGTATTTATGACCCCCCTTCCCCTCTCTACACAAACACACAGCACCCAAACCCCCCCTTTGCTCCTTCTCCACACAGATGGAGAGCATACTTGTGCGCTTACGCTTGACCTCATTATGAAGCAATTACTCTCCACTTGGCGGGACTAATTAAATTCAACACCATAGCCATCTCTTAGAATCTTTGGACTGTGAGAATGAGACTGTGTGTGTGTGTGTGTGTGTGTTAAAGAGAAAAGGGCATTTTTTTTATCATACCGAGCACCGCCATGCACTCCACGGCCGTCTGCCAGTCCCTGTAGTTCTTGTCAAAGTTGTAGAAGAGCCGCCTCATGCAGTCCTTGAGCGCCGCGTCCCTCTTCTCCTCCCAGCTCTGCAGCTCCGAGAACCAGCGCTCGATCTCCCGCGTGGAGTAGCGCTTCCAGCCCTTCTTGGTGGACCGCACCTCGTACTCCTCCGGAATGTTTCGCTCCGACACGCTGTCCGGGACCTCCATCTGGTAGCGGTTGCGGCCGGTGCCCCAGTAGGCCAGCGTCCTGCAGCCGAGCCTCTTCTTCTGGCGGTCCAGGTACTCCTGGAGGTTTCTCTCGCAGTCTTTAATCTCGCCCAGGGCCTGATCGAACTCCGGATCGAAGCCAGCCTTGGGGGTTATGACGCCAGTGTTGCGTGCCTTCTGGTGGTCGAAGGCCGTGTCCCAACGCTTCAGCTCTTGGGAGAGATCCGGGAAGAAGCCTTCGCCGTCATCCGTCTTCATAACCAGCACCTGTCGGAGCAGCTTGGAACGGAACGTCTCCGACGCAGACGACATGATGGACACGATCTCCTGCATGGCCTTGAACCCTTCGAGCGCTGCGAGGAAGTCTGCAATCTTGCGCTTGCTGTAGACGACCTCCTCGTACATGACAGCCCGACTGTCGGGATGGTCTTGGCCCTTCAGCGGCGTGCCAATGCTGTGGATCTTGCTCAGGAGTCTCTCGAGATCCGGAAGTTTCTTGAGGAGCTCAGCCACCTCCGACGCCTGGGCTGGAGCACCCATGAGATCTTCCAACGCGTCCAGTCGATCGGAGATGGAGGACGGGTTGCATAGCGGAGCACACAGCCACTGCTTCAAGAGTCTTTTGCCGAAAGGCGTGCAACAAGTATCCAGCCGTTCTAGCAGAGTGCCTTCCAACGTGCCCGTGGATCCATTCTGGAGAATTTCCAGATTGGCCAAGGTCACCCCGTCTAAGACCATTCTCTGGCGGGTCTTGGCGAAAAAGCTGGACGGTCCCTCCGACTTCTCCATCTCTACGTCCACTGGAATGTACTCCTCGAAGTTGGCCATAGAGAGCAGCTCTTGGTCCACGAGGCACTTCTTCAGGTAAAAGATGCAACCTCCGAGGGCCGAGAGGGCAAGTTCGTAACCCTCTTTAGGCGTCAGGCATAAGGAATCGGTCTCAGACGTCATGCTTTTCAGCATGGCTGGGAGGGCGGCACCTCCGGAATCATCGCCCTTTTCGGCGCTCTCTTTAAAGTAGTCCTCCTCGGACAGAACTTTCAGGGTCTTCTGGGCGTCCCAGAACTGCGATGTGGCATTGAGCCCCTCCTGGATGGCTGCCGAGAGCGTGGCCTTGAGAATCTTGCGCGTCTCGGCCGAAGGGTTGCCCTTCTCGAACAGCACTTGCGCCGGCGCGTAATGGGCCGCCAGCGTGCGCAGACGCGAGCAGTGTCGGTCGTCCCGGAACTGGCCCACGTGGAAACGGCCGACGGAGGTGTCCACAAAGCACACGCCGTAAGTGTGAGACTGTCCGCCGCTGCCACCGCCGCCGCCCTCCCCTTCCGCTCGCTCTTTTATGCTCAGCAGGTACTTGCTCTGGCTCTCGGACGGGTCGCCATCCAGCACGCTGTAGGTCTGCGTGCCGCGCGTGATGACGCGGCACACCTCGCGCCGCACCACCTTGTCGAACTTGGTGGGCCGCAACATGGCCTTGCAACGCGCCTCCATCATATCGGGCGTCTCCGTCTGCTCCACGCGCGCCACCTTGTATCCCTTCTGCACCAGCACGTCCGAGAAGCGCCCGAAGCCGATCTCGGGAAAGCCTGAGTGCGCCCAGGTGCCCTTCATGAAGGTGAGGCCCAGCTCGTTGACGCCGATCACCGCGTCCATGTGGTAGAGCTCGTAGAACTTGCCCACCTTGTAGAAGAGCACGGCGTCGAACATCTGCGACTTGAGCTCCCACCAGCGCCGCATGCCTGGTGTGGTGCGGTTCAGGAAGTCCTCGGGCACGTAGAGCGTGGTGGGGTCGTAGTCTTCCTCGGACTGGCGCCGGCGACGGGCGTCCTTCTTGCGACCCTCCTGCAGCCAGTCCAGCTTCTCGTGGTCCCACACGGTCACGGCGCCTTCTGCTCCCCCTGCGCCGCTGTTTTGGCTCTCAAAGGTGTCCGGAGCAGAGAAGGCCGCAAGCTTGGACTTGGCACCCGCTGACGCGGATGACGTTGTGGAGGTGTTTCTCTTAGCCGGTTCGGAGGGGGTCAACACCTTGGGTTTGGCTTTCGCGGGCTTCTCGGCGGGACGCTTGCGCTTCAGTGGCTTGACGGGGCTGTCCGGTTCAGTGTCCGGCTCGCTCTCTTCCTCCTCGTTCTCATCCACGCCGCTGCTGGCGCCATCCTCGTCCTCATCACTGCTGTCATCTGCCTGTTCAGGTTTGAACTCGTCGCCAGAGCCCTCGCTGTCAGAGGCCACCACGATGCGCCGCCGTTTGGGCTTTTGGCCTTTCTCGGCAGTCACTCGAGACGAGCGACGACCCGGTTTCACTTCCTCTTCCTCAGACTCTGCATCGTCACTCACAGTGGAGTTTTCAACCTGGAATATAAAATTAGTCACTTTAGAGTCAACTAAATTATTGCCTGTGCCTGGTAGATTGGTGTCAGGACATTAAGTTCAGGATCTTACATTTAGCCTAAATGACTAATGAGGCTATTAATGGCAGATAAATGATATGCCTTTATGGTCCTGACGGTATAGTGCAGTACAGTCTAATTCAGAATACATATGAATACAAATTACATACAGTTTACAACAGATTTATATCTATAAATTATAAATTCAAATATTTGTATTTTTTTCTACTACATTAAAACACCATCATCATATAGTGGTCCTTTGTTATTTACCACCACCACCACCATGACCCCTTCGTTCTGTAAGAAGTATCTCACCTCCATCTCCTCATCTTCCTCCTCTTCCTCTGCATCTGATGGATCAGTGCACAGAGGCATCTTAAGTCTCTCCTCTAGACTTTTACTCATAGCGGCGTCTGCCAGTTCCATGGCCTGGCGAATCACAGGCTTCCCACTGAAGAACACGCCTCCCGATTTCGCCTCAGCGCTGTTTGAGCCTGCCATGGACACAGCAGTAAGCAAACATCCTTTTGAAATCAACAAGTTCATCACATTCACACAGCCCAACTTCCAAACATTCCATTCTTACCAGATACATTCAAAGTCATAAAACAGCCTCCGATTATTCAAGTCTACACACAGATTATAATTCCATCAGACTACATGACATTGTGAGAGCAGATGCAACTGCTACACAGTGCTAACTTAAGGCGTCAATTTGCAAAACTAAATGTAGGCGTAACAACAAATCAGCAAACAGAAAATGAAGGCAGAACTAATATATTCAAAGTTCAAACTAATTGCCCACCCAGCACAAGGTAAACATATGTCCATCAACAGAACTATTTGAAACTTTGTAATAAGTGAAGCATATTGAAAGAGTGTGGTCCACAAAGCTAGTAACCCCTAACTACACACCCCTAGAGCAAACTTACCTTGATACTCTCGCACATATTTGGTGCTGACCCAACCTCGGGTTGGGGGCTCGTCAAAGAAGTGAACATGGAGGCGCTGGTTTCGCCCCTTGCCCCGCATCTGTTGGCCACTCAAAGGCTGGGGCACCACCATGCAGGGCCACCAGGGGTGCCCTTCCAGCTTGGTCCACACCAGGGCACCGGCACTGAAGTTGCATGATGGGCTAAAACACAGAACAGCGCCACTATGTTATTGACACAAACCTAGACCTAATGACTGCAAATCTAAATGTAGGCAAGGGGTCTGAATCACTGTGCATCCGAGATGACATTGCAGCTGTGTTCCAAATATTTTGCAAGCCTAGGTCTACCTATGAGTTTGGTGCAGTAAACCTCTAAATGTTGCAGATTAGTAAGTAAATGTTAAAATGTATTGTAATGTATGTATGAACCATATGCACTGAACAACAACAACATGTGCAGAGAACAACAGCCCAAGACAAATCTAGCCTACTGGTTGTCTGGTCAAAAACACCGACTTTCAACAGTGTTCAAAGTCAATCAGTCAGGCCATCCAACCAAAGGTAACGTTACACTCTCGAGTCAGTACCACCCTAGTTTATACAGTCAATGGTACCACCGCACAAAGCCCCCTCCCTCTTCCACATTTTCCTAAAATTCCCGCCAGCAGGTCACTAAGGGATATCAGCAGTGCAACAATCCGGTGGCTCTCCGACATTGTTAGCAAAATCCCCTTGGCAGTAGCAGCCATTTTCTTTCGAACAACTCAATCCACATTTCCACAGTTAATTAACCATCTATTTCTAACTAGCCCAAGTAAACATGATCTCTGTGTGAGCTTGAGTTATGGTGCACATGGGCTTGGTAAATAAATACATAATCAACACTAAATCCTGTGCAGAAAGCATCAATAGTTTTCCATTAACGTTAGTGAAGTTCAATAAGGCCAGACGTGAATAAGCTCGATAATTAACTTCAACATTAACTTGACATTTCAACATTAACGTCAATACCAAAATTCAGATGGAGCGCCTTATGGATAAAGTCATGCCACTCCATTGCTAAGTTAGCTATCCCTTTCTCGAACTGCAAACAACTCACCTTTCTTTAACATTAGAAGGAGTTTTGTTCCCGAACAACTTATTTAACCCCGCTTTAGTGTTGGTCTTGGGTTTTGCAGGCGTCTTCTTATCGGATTTAGCGGCTTGTTTGGCCTCCTCTTTTGGCGATGTGTTAGACTTCTGCACCGATGAAGGCAGATCAGCTTCGACAGGTGATGGACTTGGCTTGCTTTTGCCAACAGCAGGCGGCGACTTTGTAAAAAAGTTGAAAAGTGAGCTCTGTTTTGCCATTTTGCAAAGATTTTCTAATTGCTGTTTCTATGTATTATGTTTAGGGGTTCTTGCATACTGCGGGTTAGCTCCACTCTTGACAACATGCAAGTATGCCAGTCTTCGCGGGAAATCTCCGCCGGAGTGGAGCGGATGTGGGACGGTCTGTTTGGGTCATCAGCCTTTTTTTAGCCAATGAGTGGCAGGGTAACTCTGCGCTCACCGGAAAGCTTTGTTGTGGTCTGAGGCTAGATTTGATGTAGCCTAATCAAATTCTCTGCTTTTCGCATCGTTGGACATGATGAAATAATTCCAATGTGTAAGTAAAAGTAAGTAAGTAAAAATGATGAATGTTTTCATAATGTGTTATCTCGGTATTCCATTAACATCGACGTTTCCCCGAATTTCCTATGTTGACCAGTAGAGAGCAGTAGTAGGCTAGTTTTGTTGACCAAAGTTTGGTTTGTGTCACACTTGACCTTTTTTTTACAGAAGCTAAGACAATCTTTCATTTATTACAATTTCAGAGTGAACAAGAATGAACATATGAAATTTGATCATGTGCAAACAAAGTAGGCTAGGAAAAACAACAACAACAACAAAAACACAGCCAAGGACTTCCATGTCTGATGGGGACAGTCAGTGATTTAAAGCAACACTATGGAGTTTTTGGTGTAAATCTAGTAGACTAGACATACCTACAAGGTACACAAAAAATTCTGACTTTTTCCAAAGCCTTATTGAAACTTCAAGAAGACGACAATTGGTGTTGGATAACAATAGACTACACTCCACAATGTGATGCTGTGAGCTTTTCTTATTTTCCACGTAGAACTTCAAAGTGCATATCATGGACGTCTGGTGTGATTTGTGTTTATCCACCCTTCGTAGGCCTATGCCATTCAAATGAAGTTAGTGATGAAAGCAAAATTAATTGTCTGATAAAAGGAATAGGCTACCTCTCAAAGTAGTGGAATCACCACATGTTTCTGTTCACAGATCCAGGGCATCCAGGGCACCCTCCACCTTTTGGACAGCAGTAGCCTAATGGGTCAGCTCAGTCTGTTTCTCTCTTCAGTCCTCGTCATTTCCCTCATAAAGAAAGGCACTGTGAGTTGTATTAGTATACATTCCTAGTGAAGACGATGTTGCAGTAGAAAATGCTATGCTGATTTTTTTGTGATATTGGTAACCGTGGCCTATGGATAAAACATTACACCATTTTGTTTTCTCAGTTCATACCAAAATTGCACTGCTTGTCTCTCTTTCTGAATTTATATGTTTGCACATATGGAAAAAGGCCCAATCCAATGAACCCTTCTAAAAAAGATAAAAATAACACAAGGAGCTTTGGAGATGATGAGTCACTACTGTCTCTGCGATGAATCATGGCATGATGTACAATAGCCTATGTGTCTGCAGTGGATCAAATATAGTCCTTGGAGTCAGTCATCAACACACAGCACACACACACACACACTCATACACTTACACACACACACACACACACACACACACACACACACTGTGTTTTGGTCCTCTGAGATGGGATGCGTTGTGCTCTCATCTGCAGTGTTTCTTTGCATCGCTGGGGCGGCATCTGTCTGAAATGTAATACTCCACAGTTGCATGAATAGGATCCCAGCGAGTTGTATGATCTTGTGTGCAGTGGTGCAGTGGCCCACTGGGGCGATGTAGAGAGCAGGAGGAGAGAAAAAGATAAAGGAGCCACTAGACCTTTTGGGTGGGATGTGGTAGCATATAAATCAGGTGTTTAGTAAAAAGGTGAATAGAATGTTCTGGACTGAATTTGAATAGTAAAATATATGCATTATCTTTGCAAGGATGTAATGTCAGAGAGAAGAGATAACACTGGCACAAGACATTAGGCTGGCATTTCTGTCAAGCTTTAAAGGGCAGGTTCAGTTTTTTTAAAACGTATAGACTTGTTTTCTGATAATTTATGATATGATGAAATTGAATGCATTCTGTCAGTGTATCAGTGAACATTACAGACCACTCAGGAAGTTTCACGTCTTTACAAAGAAATGTTTACTGCGTTTCAGGAACAATTGTACCAGTACACCTACTGTGTGTAGCCATTCTGGAGGTGGAAGGTGCTACAGCAACAACCGAAAATTCTCGGAACAGAGGCATTTGTCAGAATTTCAATCTTTACCATTGTATTTCATTATAAACAATCAGAAAACAAGGCTTTAAAGGTAAAAACAAAACCCAAATTTGCCCTTTAGCTGACTGATTTTCCTTATATGTGGTGAGAGAGAGAGAGAGAGAGAGAGAGAGAGAGAGAGAGAGAGAGAGAGAGAGAGAGAGAGAGAGAGAGAGAGAGATTTGGACGGAGTTGGACAGAAGAAGATGCAGAATGTAATGTAATGCAGAGTCATTTGGCAGAAACCTTGAAGGGCATGGGAGGACAAGGTGTCGTCAGCACGCTGGAGCTCACAGTGAGGGCACTGAATAAATGGCCTAAGATTATCTCTTAGTCTCATTTCTCCTGAGATTCTTCTGAGATCTGCAAGTCGCTATTTGCAGTCAAACATTTCCCTTGGCAACTCCCCTAAGAGTTCCATGGTTCTATCTGTAGTGCTGGCTTTGCAGTTATAATTCTGTGGGCTGAATGGTGGTGCAAGGTAATATTTAATTTGGCACAGGGGTGCGTTGGAGTGTTGTCGCTTGAAGTGAATTTATTTAGCAGCATCCCTAGTTAATTGGCAGCTGCTTAATATGTTTATCCTGGCAGCAGACGAGTAGCATGCTGGTGGTTGCCAAGCATGTGTAAATGCAAGCATGAATGTGTCAACAACATCAGGATGCTATAGCTATTTTAAATCTATTTTCAGGAGAAACACAGCAGGGACGGATATCCTTGTGTCTGGCAACTGAGAATTTGCATTTATTATGACGGCACCGCCAAGCACTGTCGATTCAGAGGATGCATGCAAATACTAAACAGATAAAATATCTTAACATGCTGTATGTTATTTCCTATTGTATAGTTGTCATTTTTGTTATGTGATGCCATTTTTTGGTTCTAAGATCCTGTTCCAGCATTTTAGATGTAAGTGTGTAAGTGTGTAAGTATGATGTGTAAGTGTATAATCTATGAACCTTACAGACTGTATATGTTTAGGCTACATACATTGTAATGGAACTAATAGGATGTCAGAGTGTCATGAGTTGACAGAATGGTACTGTTGGCACAGACCTGACTTGAATCCAAACAGGAGTCATGCTGCTGATCTGTTGTTGTAATGAGGCACCTTTGTTATTGTTGATTTGGAGCGTTTCCATGGATTTAATGCATGACTGTGGCAATTACAGGGTTATTTATCAAAATTGATTGGTAGTGATACAATCCAGGCTGTCAAACAACATAAACGCTTAGGCTACTCTGCCGGGGTATCAAATACATAAACTATAAATCTGCAAGGGAATTAAATTATGTACCCATGTTATTGCATATTATCATCTTTTTCATAGGATATTGCTTATAGTTTTCGAAAATGTGCTTGGCTTGCTGAATGACTTTTAGCAGTTGAGCAAGGAAGCAGATGTCAGTGTCATTTGTGTGTTTGGATTCAACAAAAGTCTGCGAGCTGCTCTGTGGTCTGGCTGTGCTCCTGCCGAGGGTTCTCGGCTGTCACCTCATGTCCTGCGATTCCCTCAGGCACCGTTCCCCTGATCACAGTTTGCTCTGACGCTCGTTAGTCCTTTAAACCCATTATCACCAGGCTGTCAGTGTGTGTCTATGTATGTGTGTGTGTGTGTGTGTGTGTGTATGTATGTGTGTGTGTGTGTGTTCACTGATCACAGATCACAAATCTTTAGTGCTTATCAGGCTGACCACCTCCCAGGGCTTCACCACTGCCATAAGCCACTTTCCAGAGGCTGCCATGTTTCCTTCTTTGGTCAGCTAAATAAAAAGCCACAGCGCTATGAAGTGTAATGTTGTGATCAGTTATGTATAATTTAATCTACCAGAATTAGGGCTCCGCTAGGACAGCTGGAGGAGTGAATGACGAGAGGAGAATAAAAAGCAGGAAAAAAAGAAATAAGGGGCAGTCAAAGGCCTGCCAGTCAAAGGCAGACCCACCACTGATGAAGGCATAAAGCCGAAACATCTGTGATTATGCCCTGCGGCTGTAAAATAAAAAAAAAAAGTATAAAGCTGGATTTGACGAGTGTGATCTATCTCCTCCTTCAGTCGATTTGTTAAGAGACGTACCAGTATCCTAACGTGAGAGTGCGGTGTTGCAGCTGCAAGCTTTCTAAATTCGAAAGAGGCAGACCCACCAAAGGCTTCCAGTGTTTCAGTTCAATGTGTCAGTTATATTGTCATGCATTTGTTGTCAATTTATGCCAATTTTGTCTGTTTTCAAACTCAATCTCAACAACTCTGCCTCTGTGATGTACATGGCATGTTTTCAATTCCAAGCCTGTCTGCCTATATGTGCGTAGTTATGCAAAAACACCCGGGCCAACATTCACTTACGTGGTTGTGTCCACACCCTCTTTCTCATCCATATTTTCAGTGAAGTCTCATGACACCGGTGAAGAGTAAGAAGCTGAGGGACAGTCGCCTGACCACAAATTGAAAAGGTGCAATTGGATGTTTCTGATGAGGGCGGCTCATTGGGATTCACTGCATGGCGCAGGGCATGAGGGCCTCTGGAGACAATCCAATCACCTTCATTTGGATGAGATTCATCAATACAGCTGAGCCTATGCTGAGCAGAGGTAGGTACTTAAAACCTCTATGACTCTCCCTCTCTCTCTCTCTCTCTCTCTCTCTCTCTCTCTCTCTTCCCCACTCCCCATCACAATTTCCCCCCACCCTCAGTCTTTATCTTTATCTCTTTCTTCTCTTGTTCCACACATCTCTGTTGTGCTCCCTCTCTGTGTGTGTCTTTCTCACATACACACACACACACACACACACACACACACACACACAGACTTCGATACAAAGACACATTGGTAATAATTATTCACACTTTGTTCTGACATCTTTCTGGTATCATTTCCCCCTTCAAATATAGCCTTTTAAATATGCTCAGAGGAATGTGAGCAAACTTTGCATAAAAAAGGGATTTTCATACTGCAGCCTACATAAAATAAAGCATAAAAACTGCTCCAATTGGGAATGCCAATTATGGAACTATTTGGAGCATAGAATATGTGTTAAACAAAACAACTTATGTTTCTAAGAAATTAGTAAGTTTAGGATTGAAGAGCAATAAAAAAATAGTTTGTATAGTACTGTAATTAGATATGATTAACCATGTATGAGTCTTGATTAATTAATGTGAATGTGTGTAGACAATATTGTTTCATATCCATATACTGCACAGTGTGTGTATTGATATACAGCACATTCCTGCAGGCTTTTCCCCAAGATGTGACTGTGTCTTTTTTCGAATAATTCACATGCTTCACCCGATATTATCTTGAAAATTGTAACAGCTGTTTTTCCGTTAGCGGTTGTTTCAAGGGGATTTTGAGTCGCAAATGAAAATAATCTCCTTCTTCATGCACTGCAGTGCACTTCAGGGTTGATCTGCCACTGGATAATGGGTTGGCTTGAGTTTAACAAGAGCAAACCAGGCAAGCCAACGGGCAAGCAGAAACACAGCAATTATGCTCTTGTGTTGCTCTAAATGCCCTCCCACTGGGGCTGGCGGGGAGCAGGTATGGATGAAGTGCACATCCAGAGAGCTCCTTCAGGCATGGGAACACACATATTCCTATTCAGAAACAGAACTTGCCATGCCATGCTGGATGCTCTGTTTATTTCCCCAGGTAATGGAGCCACCCTAATACTGGCATTCATTCAAAGCTGAACTGATTGGCTGTAACAGTCCACTTCTTCGTCCTTGTTTCCCAAGAGGCGATGACAACAAAGGGAATAGATACGGTTTGAGGACACATATAGGCGCTGACTTATGAAGATGTATGCCCCCTGCATTTCCCCACCAAATGATGCTGAAGATGCTGAACTAAAGCAACCAACTCTGGTCATAATGGTTAGTGTTAATCTTGCTGGTAAGGTGGAATACTTGAGATGCTGGGGTTAGCCCTCTGCATCTGTGATTATGGAGAGTGTGTAGGCCAAGAATTTACTCAAGGATGTATTCAAAGTGTATTCATAGCATAAATATAAAAAATTTTATCAAAGTCAGTCTATTATAATTTAACCGCTATCGCATGTGAATATCATGGACGTTATTAATGGCCGTAATCTAAATCGCACTATGTGAAAGACCGTATGCTAAAAAACCAAAGCTATCAGATGAGCAAATATTGATATCGATAATGTTCTCACAGCAACAGCGGCCAAAAAAATCTGTTCATGCAAAACCCCAGCAAAAACCATTGCGGGTTTGAATCACTGCCCTGTATGTTCAGTTTGTATTGGTTAGCTAATTCTAAATACTTGCAGCGGATAAAAACAAACTAATGAAGTAAACGCAAGCAAAGGCTTTTGCAGTCATTGGTCTTTATTTCCATTCTTCATTGGCTACAGCCTTGCAAAGTCGGTCATGAAATATTCAGCAATCAAGGCTGGACAGGAGGCATGTGCTTGTAATGAATGTATGTTGAAAATATTCTGATGATTAACAAAGAGACATACATTCATGCATTTCCAGAACAATAATTGCCACATTTACACCCATTCCTGTGAATCCCAGATATACTAAATCCGCCTTTGGGAGATTAAAATAAATGCAAATTTAATACCTCCACAATGGGTTGTGGCCTTGGAAGGTGGCGTAATTGGCTTTCGCATATTCTACAGCTTCTTTTTTTTTTAAATTCCAGCTAAGTGCACATGTAAGGAAGGCTTACCATTATTCATGCTGTTCCTTGCACTCATCGATGGGCAGCTGGCTGTGTTTTAGACGGATGATATTTAATGCAGGGTACTTTGCAGCTCTTTAAAAACATTGTGGAGGGGAAGATGAGGATGGCAAAGGCAAAAACCAAAAAAAAAGAGAATACTGCATCCTGGTTGCTTATAGCGGCTGGCTCTGGACTGCACAGTATGTTGGCAGAGCTGATGTGCCATACGTTGGCTGACCACCAAGGCTTCATTACCCAGTGCTCTTTGCCTTATGAAGAGACAGGCGCGGGGCTATTCTCGAGACCAGAAGCCACCTCACAGTCCGCCTCACCCACTCCCTGTCTGTCCATCTCCAGGACAGCTGATGCATGCCTTCCCTTCCCCTATCGCCACTCGCTGCGGCATTCAGTGACATTAAAGCCTCCAGCTGGCTCGTTTTCCTCAAGATGGAACTGTCCACGGTCCAGAGGCTGGCTAAGCCTCAAGTGTGCTGGGGTTGACAGGAGGATGGGACAGTTTTATGTCTTAAGACAAATTGAAGCACAGTATATTTGGACTTTCTGGGGTGAGAGAGGAGCTGCTGTTGTTGAATGTTAGACAGCAGGTTTTGCTTCACTAATGAGGCCTTGAGCTGGCCCTGTTAGCAGTGCCTGTGTGCTCCTAATGAGGACTTTCTTGTCATCCAGACGAAATATTGACATGGGATTTGCGGAGACAGCAGCGGAGTCTGTGAATCTTGTGATAAAGAAACAGATTATGCTTTAGCCAAAAAAGGGGAAATGCAAACAGCTTCTTTGTCTTCCATTCCATTTTCTGTGTCCAGGGAAGAGCTCTGTTTAAAAGATCTTTACCCTCCAAGAAGGGACATCTGAAAGTCAGCCTAGGGGCCACAAGGTCATTGAACTACTAATTTGACTTAGCTGTCATTTAGATGATGAATGACTTCTCAGCCCAGTGTTGTAAAGCGGTGTCCTGGTTGTGTGGCAGTACTGTAACCGTGACGCCCACCACTAATGGCAGTCACTGAAATTCTGATGCTGGTCAAGTACGATAAGAGGGCATCAGTGCTACTAGGTGAAATTGATACTAATTGATACTTGCTCATAAGCATAACCATTGTATTGAGTTGATATTCTGTAGTATTGAGTTTAATCATTTATGCATGAATTCTGCCTGTTGTTGTGGTTGCTTGGCGTTGGTCTTGAATCCCCTTATTTTCCTGTTGAAGCACAGTATATTTGATTGATTTCTATTTTTGGATACTTCCAGACAGCCAAATTGACCCACACTTAGAATTTGTTGTTCATGCATACTGTGGATCAGCATGATACTGAAAACTTCTAAGTATGTGTGTGTGTGTGTGTGTGTGTGTGTGTGTATGTGCTGCATAACTCTCCTTATAGACACGTATTACCCTTGCTACCAGATTTATGTGTCGAGTCAAAGAATGGCTTATAGACAAACATGGAAATGTTGGTATGAAGATAGGATTTCACCCTTGGTCACTTAACTATGTGCCCTGATATCTAAAAGTATGCTTAGATGAGTTTTCTTGCTCGCTCTTCAGGATTTTCCAATCTCTCAATCATTTATGGACAATCAACGATCTTTTCTTCTTCTCGGTTTTATGAGGACATCCAGAGAGGCGTTCAATGGACAGAAATGCTTTTCCTGGAAACACTTTTTAATGCTTGTAACCCTTCAAGCGTAGTTCTCATTCAGCCTACTATTTCATTCTAATTTGCATTCCAATCTCTCTTTGCACTGCTTCTGTGGTGTTTCTGGGGAAAATGATTGCTTTAATGCCTACTGACTATTCATTTATTTCTTCCTGGTATATGCTCCCATTTTTGAGTTTAGTTTCATTTACATTTAGAATGTTGAGCATCATTAGAACCATTTGGTATTTGCAGGAAGGAGACTTCTGTACTCAGTAGGCAATGTGCAGACAGACAGATCATAAGAGCTTTATGGAGAGTTAGCGCTAGTGTCACTTCCAACACCCTGAAGCAGGCTAATGTTAAATTTCAGCTTTAGAAAAGACTGGTGTTGGACCTCAGCACTCAGACAGAGCATTATGAGCTAATGAGCTTTATATCACCACTGACACGCAGTCGCTGACTAAAGATGTTTTCTGTTAAGGGGCTTTTCATACAGTGGCATAATCAACATGTCTCACAGGGCTACATCAGTAATGGGGTTATCAAAGGTTCCCTCGTGGGAATGTTACAACATAATGCTGTGCACTTCTCTGGAAATGGCATTGTATTTATGTTTAGGTAAAGGCAGACAAGACCGGAGCATCTCTTCACTGTACTTATGCCCACTTACATTTCAGCGCACATATACCTCCCTCTTAGTTCAGACCAAGTTACTCCCAACCCCACCTCTACCTGAAGCACTCGAATAGAGATGTCCTTGTGTGAACCTCTCACCCGCGGCAAAGTAAAATTGCAGCTAAATAATGGAGAAATTACGGTACTTCATCATCTTCCCATTTTTATGCTGAGTAGGCGTCTCCCTGACAAATTAATAGCCAAGGCTTCCTGATCACACATTTTCAGTCCAGGATGCATCATCTGTTTGTGCACTCGCTGCAATTATTAGTTTAAATAAATCCATAGTGCCTGCCCTTCATCCAGAGCAAGGGCAGAGATATCTTGGAATGGACCCCCATGTTACCAAATAATATTCTGACTTGAGTTTTTGGATTATTTATCATGCGGTGTCTGCTGGTGGAGAATGCTGTATATTACTCAAGGACTCTCCATCCTCTGTCTGCCATAGCTGTAGATTAATCCTTGCTTAGGCATTCAGGTAACGCTTTAAATTACAGCCCGTGAAGTATAAGGTGTAGGTGCAGTAAGAGTAGGTAAGAACAAAGGTAAGAATAAAGTAGCAAAAAGTATTAAGGGATAAATTATAGAGAACTTGCAGCATAAGTAGACTGGAATAACAGAAACTATGAATGTTATTTGCTTAATCCGATATTGCGTAGGCTAATTATAATACCCCATTTCACCACGCCTATAGGTTACATTTATGTAACAATTTTTTGATGAATCGATGAACAGCCAGACCATTAGATAGCCTTCACTTATAATGCAGTTTCAGGTGTGCTATTCCTACAATTTCAGATGCACCAAATGTCTTTTGCAGTAGTCCAGGCAGCATAATGTTCTCTCCGCTCCATCCTCACAACTTTCCTGCCTTTTACTTTGTAATTATGCAATCGGATAACCTGACTCTCGCCAGATCCTTTTAGTTCCACCAGACTCCACCAGGGGCGTTTCGCTGAGCTTCAAGGATCTGGGATCGAGGGCAATGCAAACTCCTTCAAGGGAGCAAAAAATAATGAACCAATCATAATCGCCAGGCGGGATTT
>JASCQY010108350.1:0-19146 GCA_030264315.1 Sardinella tawilis
GGTCCGAGATGTAATGTTCGATCAGACATGACGTTGCCCCCCATAACAATAGAGTTCTGTAGAATACTCCGACATCCGACATGGCCGTGAACGCACTAAAAGTCCGACTGAATCAAACATGTTTGATATGATCTTAACCAGTCCGTTCTATGGTCGCTATGATACCAATTATGACCGGTCATAACAAAACGAGTTGGTAGGTTTGGCTCACTTGATCGCGTTCTAATTGGTATGTCTGTTCCCAGCTTTAGGGAAGCAATTGAATTCCAGCAGCTGGAAATGAAAAAAAGCGTGTCAGTCTGAATGCGCCCTTAAGAGGCTATCCTGATTTACATACTTTTTGGGATGTGGCGCTTACTTTACATTAACACAGAGAAATACGAATACGGTGAACATGAGCACTAAAATTAAGTGCTAGTGAAAAGGGAGAAGAAATGGGACTGGACCTAAATAGCTTTTGCACAGAAATGGCACATTTCCATCTTTGCTGAAAAAAAGCAGTAGTTTAATAAGAGAGGGTAAAAGCGAAGCGAGAGGAACCAACGTCCGTTAAATTCCATGTTCTATTTTTGCAAGGGGAGGGGGACAAAATCCCCCTTTATGCAGACCAAAGTCGAGCCCTCATTCGCAAATACAGAAAATCGGGTAAAAGTTTATATTGTGACGTGCCGATTTATGCAGACCGGAACTATTCACGTTCGCTCCTGTGTAACGTATTATGTTGCTCTATCTTGGTCAATATTCCATAATCTTTGATTTAATACTCAATGACAATTCTAATGCTTGTAAAAAATGTAAAAATGGGGCCCAAGATAAAACAATGATTAAAGCAAGTTTTTTTTACCTTTTTTATTTGTCAAGCCAATAGCAGAATTTCCTGTCGACCAACATACTGCACACATACATACTGGTGTCTTACCTGTGCTCTTTGCAAAACAGACGTGAGTTGATCAAAGTCCTCAGGATGAAGGGGTTCTCTAACAATGCCCTCTGCCTTGTCTAGCCAGGACATGGAGTCATCCAGATCCGTCTCAATTTCTAAAATGGTATTCTGCAAGTCTGTGGACCTTCAAATAAAAATAAACAGTAAATAAAGTGCTAATCATTTATATTAGTGAATTAATGTTAACACAATTAATTTACAAACCTTCTCTTCTGCTCATTGAGCTTAAAGATGATTCTTTCCCAGCGCGCATTAATATCATTCAATTGTTGCTGTATATACCCCGAATCCTCTGGGAAAATCTGCCCACTGATCTCGCATCCAAGGGCAGACAGAGATGTCGTTTTCTCTTGCTTGGTTCCTGATTCATCTTGCAATGCCTAGAAACACAAATAATCAATTGCATTCCTGAAATACCAGAAAACATGAAAGGTTAAAAGCTTGGATCACTTAGTTGTTCTGCACATTTACAAAAATAACCTCTATCGAGTGTCATAATGCTGCAAATAATCAAAACAATCAAAATAATCTACTTCAGATTTGTCAGAAAAACAATCTCAATGTCAACATAGCATAAAACTTTCTTGGAGTATCATATGAAACAAGGGTGAAATACCTTAATTTTTTTCCTTATTTGGGGTGTGAGCTCTGGTTCAGCCTTGACTAACGTCTGCTCAGCATCAGTCAACCAATCATCAATCTCCTTATGTTCATCAGTGTACAGCTGCCATTTCTTTGCAGAGGACTCAAAACCCCTGTGAGATAATGTACTGAATGTCAGTACAGACAAACAACTGTGCCTTTCACCCATTTTCCCATTTTTTAATGGGGAAATATCATGGATGAATGGAGTATTTTACCTTGTTCTCTGATGTTAAAATAAAATATATTCAACTTCAATAATATCAAAAATAAGATCAAATGTTATTTTACAAGTCCACTTAAAACCTTATTTTCAGGATGGGGATTGAGCTGGTCTCTGGCAATCCCAATTACAGTACAGTTGATTTGTGACATGTCACATCACAAGTAGGCTTTATCTTTTTTTTCTCACATTTTCCGGTCACAGAACAATGCATTTGGTAAGCTAATGTTTGGTAGCGGTTTTGTTAGTGGTGCTATTTACTTAGCCAATGATTGCTGGCAATTTTGCTAGTGATTATCAGAAACAATGTAGTTGCAATGGAATCGGATGTAGCTGCTTTATTTCAATGTTCGTATCCTCATATGCCTCGTATCCTTTTTTGAAATGATAGTACAGTGGTAGTGCATACAATTCCTTTAAACTCTAACTTGCATTATAAATCACTATAAAAGTTGTAACATAATACTTACTGTTCTACCATGATTATATTACTTTGATTCATTCATCTTGTTTTTTTAATACCTCAGTCAACTTATTGCACAATGTAACATGATTGCATTATGAACATATGACTTTGAAATCTGTATCCTGACTACTGCCAATATTTTAAATGAAGTGCGAACATAGAAAGAAACAACTTACGCTAGTCTTTCCAGGTACAATTTCTTTAAGTTGTCCCAGTTGACAGACAGAAGATGGTGAAGATGATTCTCATGAGTGCTGACTGCACCACTGTCAATTCCTTTCCTCTCCAAAGCCACAGTCACAGGATTTTCCAACTTTTGAATAATAAGTTTTACCTCCTGATTGATAAAATATGCAAACAAGTTAGTGCTCGTGTCAGCAAGAGTATCAGATGCAGTACAAACAATATATAAATAATAAATAAAACTGACCAGATCCCATCGTAGAAGTCAGACCTGAACTAATCTTAATATAGATGATATTTTTAATGTCATATTTTTTATGTTATATACTGTATTTTCATATTTTTTCATCACCTTCAGTTTGTAATTTATTTATGCTTATGTTTTTTGTTCTGCTTTGTCCCCATAACAACACACAATACGGAGCCCTGGAGGCATCATGAAAAAAAAGGGGAGCATCAAGAAAACATGTGTGCTCGATTTACTTAAACATGCACACATTTTACTAAATTGTGCTCTCGATTTACTACATTTAAGTAAAGCGTGCTCTCATTTTCTTTCTTCTAAAGTGTGTGGACAATTTCATAAAATGCGCACAGGATTTAATTAAGTGTGAGCACAATTTCCTAAATTGAGTGCATGATACAATGTGCTCATGATTTTCTTTCTTTTACTTTAGATGAAAGAAAATGAGAGCACAATTTAGCAAAATGAGAGCTCACTTTACTTTTGAGTGCATGATTAAGTAAAACGTGCGCATGATTTAGTAAAATATGTGCACAATTTAGCAAAAAAAAAAACAATTAAAAAATTGACACAGTTCCATAGAATTGTAATGTGGGACATATATCTACCTTTGAAAAAAAATATTTCTGAAAATTATTAAATAATACACATACAGTATGATTTATAGTTGATTTAAAAGCTAATGATAACAATGTTGAATGATAACTGACAGTGCAGTTGTCCCAAACAAGTCTTATTGAGTTCAGTAGGAATAAGTTGACCCAAGTAACTCATTCTGAATTCAGTAAGAATGCTATAAATCTAACTTTGATCTGAGAGTGTTTCATTGACTACAGGCAATCATAATACCCACACATCATATTCCACATGTAGTCAGTTGTAATTTACCAGCAGAAATTGTGCATACACAGGGCTGATAGTGAAAATAAGTCCTGAGCCTGGACTTTTTTCCATGCCTTGAAGGTGAGCAAGGGTGTGTATGTGATGCACTTTGAACTCATCATACATGTTTGAAAATGACCCTTTAAACTCATGGGCGTTCATACTTCTATACTGTGTGTCCCCAGCAGGACATTCAAGTTTTCAGCTTGAGTGAGATGATTACTGTAGGTGGGTTGGGTTAGGGTGAGAGAGGGTCTACTTTGGTCCTTTCTGTCACTGACGCAATAATATAGCCTACATTTAGGGGGTGTGTCTGAGCATATGCAGGTAGGCCTATCTGTGACTGAGGCACATTATCATACTGAAATGTATGATCTTGAAAAAAATATTTATAACATAATAATTTCAGATGAATTTTGAAAGCTGGTAGGCTACGCCTGAAATCAGGCATGGCCCCTGAATGCTATCAGCCCTGCTACATTGTGAATCTGTGCAACATATTTCAATAGTTTCAATGCAAGAAGAAAAGCATTCATATAATAGAAGACAAGGAATAAACGAACCTCCAGGCAACTTTTCTGTTTTGGCAAGCAGTGGAATGTCGCTCTCCAGCATTCAGGTGAATTTAACATGGCATTTGTCTCAGCAATTTTCTGCAGCAGATCATGAAGCTCCTGCAACCAAAGCAGATTCAAATGTAACTACTGCACTTTCAGTATATTAGTTCCAGATACATCATTCCAAGAGAAGAAAAAAACAGACAAATTCCTTAGAAACTGGGATAAGGGCTTATTTGGGATACTGAATTCAGGAAAAGGTGAGATGATCATATTATATTTGGGATACTTAAGTGCATATAAACGTAGTCTATGTCAAAACCTGTCGCCACACTCGACCAGTGAAAGGGACTTGCATTTATTTGGGATTATGATTTCATTGGAACTTTAACTTCAACCACAATAAGCATGTCACACCCATTTTTGTGCCACGCCCCTAAATTTATAGCATACAGTAATTCCAAATACATTTAGAGCATTGGGGCAGGGCTAGTGCAGTGGTTAAGTTAAGTTAACTTTTAGACTTTGTGATACTTGTCCATGTTTTGGTTACAATACTCATTGAATTGACATACCTGTAGCAATATGCCCCACTGTTGAGTTAAAACCACTATTCCTCAGCTGAATTCTCACCATAAGTAACAGCTAATTCTGAATCATCTCAAAACATTTAATTTCAAATTACATGAATTGGTGTACTGAAGGAGGAGCCAAAATTAAGATGAAATGAATGCTTTGCTTAAACACATAGCAGCAAAATATCATCAAAATCCCTGTTGGGTTGATTAAGGGAAGTTTCAATTCAGTTTCATGATGAAGATAGATTTCATATTCTAGTGACATTGAGTGGTACCTGGGTTTAACTGTTGTTTTATGCATTCTGTGATAATGTCAAAACACTAGTTGAAATGGTTGTGCCCAAAGAATCATTGAAATATTTTGTGAAAACATCAATTAAAATATGTTCGCAACTGACTAGCACTCAAATCTAACAATCATTAACTCAGATTTATTGAGTATAAAGTACATAATATTGTAGCGACCCACCCATGATGCACTGGGGGGTGGTCCTGCGTGACCTTTTGGGGCATAGGGTCTGGGGTCAGGTCACTCCAAGGGTGGCATGTGGGGCAACGTTGTGTGGGTTTGACTAAGTGCTCTGATGGACACATAAGCAAGGCAATGGCTACTGGATTAATAAAGAATGGGGACAGTTTCCTGATGTACTCCTGACAGATGATCTGTCCAATCAGGGACATACTGTAAGCAGAGAGCCAGATAGATAGTTATAGGCCATTCTCATCTAGTGGTGATGGTAAAACAGAGCTAACTTGTGGCTCCTGCAGATGGGACCCACCCTTTTTCACATGGGAGGCTGCACTGTAAACCACAACAGCTCAGTGTCTCAAAATATTTGTAGAAATTGATTACCACTATATTTCATTTTTTTCTGAAGTTTTAAACTTTTTAAATATATAGATATATGAATGTACTTTATACTCAATAAAATATTTTCAATTCAACAAATTTATGTCAATGAGACTCTGGACCAAAACCATTACAATTAGTGTTTTATAGAACAAGTGGAGTATATTGACATTACAGAATGCAAAAATAACAATTTTGTGGTTTGTGATAAAACTGTGATAAAAGTGGCACTCAATATCACCAGCTTTAATTGAAAGCACAGTAAAAGGGAGGAAGGGCTAATGAAATTGGCTGGTTTGTTTTATTATTTATTTATGTATTTTATTTATTAAAAAAAAAGACTTCACCATGACAGTTTGTTTGATTAGGCTATCTCTTATCACGTTATATGCAAAATTATACAGTAAAAGGATACTATAATGCACAATCTTCAACATGAAGGTGTATTTAACCTTCTCTTAATCAACTCAATAGGGGTTTACATTATACTTAGCCACTACAGTATGTCAGCAAAGGATTATGGGATTTAATTTAAGCTCCTCCTCAAGTGCATTAATTATTTGAACTTAAATATTTTGAGCTAATTCAGAGCTTACTTACCTATGGTGAGAATTCAGCTGAGGAATGGTGGCTTTAACTCAACAATGGGGCATATGCCCTTATGAAACTGATATATCAAAACAATGAGTATCATTTAAAAAAAGAAAAAAAGAAAAAGAAAAAGAAAAAGAAACAACATTTGACGGTTATACACAAGTGGATGGAGTTGGTGTGAAAGCTATTCATTTTTTTTTTTTTTTTTGGGGGGGGGGTGTACTTCAATTTTTAAATGGATAAACTGAAATGTTTGGGGTCAGTAATGTCCACAGAAATTACCATAGATTTTACCACAGAACACAATGTTTTTCAGAAGAAAATATCTTCTATAAAATGCTATAAACCCAACTGTAATCTGCAACACCGGAAATCAAGCACCACTGGATTTATTAATTCAAGCTCAAGGACTTCAAGTCCAAGCGCCACCATACAGCACCTCTATCTAGCATCCATTGCCACAAACCCTAGAGATTATATGGATGGATTGCATGTTGGGCTCTACTGAAGCTGGACTCGTTGCAGTGGAAATTAAATCAGTGTGCTTCAAACATTGGAATGGGGTTTATGGGATTATATGTTTTGTATCGATACACTGTAACACTGCACGTATTCTCACATTCATGAGTTTATTGTGTGTTTCTACAGATTCAGAACATATTCATGAGTTTCTATTCACTGTATCATCTCATATTCACATATCTCTCTCTCTCTCGGACATAGTCCTCTGTCTTCCCCATTATATTGCTTTTACAGGCTTGATTTTCCTGTAGTAACAGTTTTTTCAAAACCTGTGGAAAAGTGTGAAACAAAGAGGTTAATCCAGGCACTCCAGAACATACTGTATGAAAGAGGAAGGAATAACCTAAAAAGCCTTTATTGTAAATTAGCTAGTGCATGATTAAAAAAGCCAACATGTTTTGACCTTTCACCAGGTCTTCATCAGGGCTTAGTCTTTAATCATGCACTAGCCAAGTTACAATAAAAGCTTTTTAAGTTATTCCTTCCCCTTTCATATGCTCTGGATGCCTGGATTAACCTCTTTGTTTCATATGGACTGATCCCCAACATCCAAGAGCACCCGACATACTGGTACTATACTTTCGACCAATTTGAGCTACCAGCCATCTCTCTTAAAGTGCCTGTGGAAAAGTGTGTTGTAGGACTTGGGAAATAGAGAATAACTCTTGGCACTGTGCGTTTTATGTTTCAGTGAGTGAAATCGGCAATATGTCTAAAATTTAAAACCACGTAACTGCAATCATATTTCTCCGATTTAACCACCGTACTACCCTTTGCCTGCCTGCATTATTATTAAATTAATTTGTGACTGCAGTGTCTTCTGCATCCACTGAGGTGTCCACTGTGTTCACAAACACAGGTTTCTGAGTGTGTGGTTACATTAATACAATTAAACAAATCCTTACGGGTAAGTTTGCCATTCATTTTTGGTCAAGACACATGTCATGCTTTTGGGATGCAAATGATTTGCTAAACGAAGGGGAAGGTATCCTACTGTTTAGTAATCCAGTGTTCGGCACAGGCAGAGGAACTCACAATCTGGCGGTGAAATGGAGCAAACTTAAACTCCACCTCCTTCCAGCGCCTGTTGAGCTGGAGGAGACTCGGCTCCACCAGTCTGGCTGCGCCTGCTTTTGACAGCAGGCTTCCCAGCTCACACACTTCACTTAGATCCGATCGTTTCTGATCCAGTGCACTGTCAACCTCCTGATGAACAAAATTATACAAGTACATACACACGTGCACACACACACACACACACACACACACACACACACACACACACGCACACACGCGTGCACAAACAAACACACACACACACATACAGGGTCAAGTCACTGCTACTCTCTGTGGTAAATCAGTTCAGGTCAATTCAGCTTTTCTGTAGTGTCACGTCACCTGCGTATCTGTCAAGGATTGTCAAATGTGTAAGAAAATAAAGAAAAAGCCCTTAATAAATAAATTACATACTACATTTTATTTAAACTCTTTTAAAATTTGCTTTGTTAGTCCCACCAGGATTTTGTAAAGACCAGCAATGTAACCTGCATTACAAATTTGCACAAGTTCTTACCGAGACAACTGGGACTAAAATATTTTTCATCATTTCAATCATAATTTTTAGTGAATATTTTAAGATATTTTGGCTGTAAACAATCACAGCAAACCCTCACAAAATCCTGGTTGGTCTTTACAACTGATACATATATTTTCCACAAATAATGTTCCATCTACAGCTCTTGTCATGAGGGATGGATTATCCACAACTGTACAATAAATATGATGCAGACAAAATGTGGATCATGAAGATTGGGCAACAGCGCGGCCCAATGGAACACATAAACAAGTCTGCATATGAAACATTACATCTGTACTAGAATATTTTAGATCCAAAATAATAAATAATATCAACATCAATCAGTAACCAAGTCACACACACACACACACACACACACCTATCTGTCTATATGTATGATAAAAATATAAACATCAATTTGTAGATTGGAGAGGTAAAGGTCAGTTGACCCCTGATTAGCTGAATGTCACTGTGATCATCTGAAAAACAGAAAAAGTCTGAATTACACAAATGGTTGGTTGGAGACAGTTGGACGGGGAAAGAATCATACAGGTGCACACTGTGTGAAAAGGGGTGCATTAAGAAGGGTCTGGACAAAAGGAACATTTGCGAGACCCACTGCTTAACAATCCCCTCTACTTAAGGAAAGCAGTAAACAGTTCATTCACCATGGCAACTAATGGCTTGAGGCACATTTTTACCCTAATCCTGATACAAGACAAATTCACAGATTTGAATTCAGTATATTTGCCTTTTCAGGAATACAAGGTTCTTACAAGAATACAAGCCTTTTCACACAATGAATGCATAATCAACCTGTCAAACCAGTTCTCATTTTACAAACGGATTGGGTTGTTTTCATAGCTAGTGAAAAGTAAAGTATGCTTGCAAAGTCATGATTGAGTATCCTGTAGGCATGTGTGCGAGTACCTTAATCTTTGACACTTCAGGTGCTTCTGGAAACTCGTCTACTCTTCTCTCAATGTCATCCAACCACTGGAGCAAGTCGTGCGATTTTCTGCGGTACTGATACCACTGAGGAGCTATGGCAAGAGCCTTTCGATTTCGCACCGATCTCAGATCCTAGTTATTGAAAGAATAGATCAAATGATTAGTACATGTGCAACTGTTGTGTCTTTGAGCTAGGCAACTCTCCAGAGCATGGGGATCCACCAGGTAGCTAAATTAAGAATGAAAATGGCTTCAAGGAAAAAAAACTATAGTTTGTTAACTAACAAATCAGCAGATTAGTTGTGGCAATGTTCTGCTTCACTTTTCCTAACAGCTCTATCTGTTAGCAAGAAATATCAGACTGTAGAATGTTAGGAAGTCCCATTGAAGTGAATGGAGCATTCTACAGCAGTATAAAGAGCCGTGTGATAATAAGGTAATACAAAGCAAATGCCCCAAAGTCCAGTCGGAGATGCACATATATGACCATTGTATAATTTTTGCCATAACAAGAAAAAGAAATTGAGGAGACAATTATGGATGGATATTTAGCTACAAAGTCTCACCTATATTCTTGTCATGCCTTAGAAACCTAATCACACAGCAGTGGCGCTTGTTGCTTACAGTACTGAAACCATGTGAAAGCGGATGATACATATCAAGTTACATGTCTATACCTTCACAGTGTCATAGTTGCTACTGAGCTGTGAGTGCTTATTCTGCACAGACTCTCTACGATCGTGGTCTTTCAGTCTCTTCTGTAGACTCTGTCCTTTCAACAATAGTTCCTGCACTGCCCCATTCTCAAGGTCCTGAAAAGATGATACAAACAGACACAAATAGAGATCAGTCTTACCGTGCCATGCACACATGCATGCAACAGTGCAAAACACCAGTTAGAGCTGCACACAGCTCTCTCTCTCTCTCTCACACACACACACACACACACATGCACGCACCCTATCTTCTTGAAAATCCTCTTCTTTTAGATTTTCACCATCTTCCACCTCTTCTTTCAACAGATTCAGCCAAATCAGAGCTTCACTGTGATACTGCTCCAGCTCCCGAGCAGAGACCTAATCAGAAGAAGAGGGATTTTACTGATAATAACTGAGACGCACAATTAAAAGTTAGAGGCAGACGGTGAACACTGTTAATTAATGTTACACTGTGAATTAACCATTCTTTATTTTGATTTACTGATTTGGTATTTTTCGTATCGACTTTTCCCTTTAGAGGCCGAATATTCTGAATCCAAATTCGCTGCATACAAATTCACCATGCCTCGCCCCACTGTAGGTGGCAGCTTTTCAGCTTAGTTTTGTGTCTCCTGTTCCCAAGCAACGCAACAGTTAAATCAACAGCTTAGAAGTTCTGCCAATGAAAAATGCAGTGATTATCAGCTGTGAAGAATCACCCATGGTATATCCACAATATACATGATGCATAGAATGCCTCTCATCCAATCAGAAATTGCTAAATAGATTGACCCCACCTAACTGAAAAAGAGCTTTGAAAATGTGCGTCAGCAGAACGGCAAAGCAAAAACAGCAATTGAACTAATAAAGCTGTTCTAAACACATTGTTTATGTGATATTCTTAACACAAGTGGCAGCCACTAAAATGAATAAACTGATTTTAAATTTAATTGTGAAATTTTTGAAACCAAGATAAGCTTTCGGTAAGGTTTAAGTACAGTACAGTGATGTGAGAAATGCAGATACCTGTCCATCAGTGATTCTCTGAGCAACAGCATTGAAGTGTTGATTAAGATGATCAACTTTGGGCTGCACTGTGACCTTACAGTGTTCACCATGATTTTTGATGAGGTCATCAGCAAGGTCATTGAAAGCCTCTACTTTACCATACATCCCATCCAGTTCCATACGCAGAGTCTGCAGAAAGGTAGATCATGGCTTTAAACATGTTAGCTGCACCAACCAGTTCTGATTAGTTGTGCCATTGTGTACAGTAGACATCACAATTTTCATGAAAATGATTTAAAAAACAATAAATATAGATCTCAGAGTATAGAGTTTATCTCAAGTATTTGTCTAGCTGAATACTCATTTTTCACTCATTTTAAAGTTGGAAAGGGTGTTCATATTTAAGTGCTAATATTTTGCTATATTTTTGATTAAGAACTATCTGAACATGTAGAAAGCAAGACAAAACAGAAAGGAAGGCACCGGTCATCACTTAATGCAATGATGCAGACACACCCTCCTAAGCAGAAGGACCAATGGCCTGCTTTGAAATAGTGACCATGATTATACATAGTCTCAGGCAAACCCACCATGAACTGATGTTCATCACCCCCCTGCAGCTCTGATTCATCCATTAGTTTCTCTGCTCGTTCCATCCAGGCAGTGATCTCCAGCCTGTTCTGCTCCAGCAGAGTCATCTGCCTCTCATAGTCCTGTGGACACACAAGTTGGCTTAGTCCATACACAAGTTTGTAAACACAAACAAAAACTCTTTTTCCATCTCAATGAAAAAAAGTTGTAACAGAGCACACTATTTGATTCAGCTGTTGCATGATCATATGTAACGGATGCCAGCTAGCCTCGCTGCGTGGGTACTGTAGAATGCTGCAGTGTGTACATACACTAACTGAAAGCATAATAAACCAAAAATACTGTAGCACCTGTGAGACTTACCTGCAGCAAATGCAGCCACTCTTCACTACGAGATGTGACGGCAATCCAGTTGCAGTTCAGAAGACTGACCTTGTCCTCCACCAGACTCTCCTGGCCCTTTAACACGGCCTTCAGAGCCTCCGCCAGCTCTCGCACCACAGCCAGCTGGGGCTGCTTCATCTCGGTCTCATTATGGGTTGCCTACACATGCACACAACAGACAACGGCTGAGACCTTCTCAAAACTGTTCAGCTCAATGCAATAAATGCACAGTTGTGTACCAGTGTAAAAATGCAAGGGTAGCGGTAGCCTCTATGCAGACCTCTATGGGCAATGCTTAGGCTATAGTTTTCTGCCTAGTAGATAGCCTACAGTGTAGTACTCACACTTCCATGGAAAATGATCATTCATAGTCATTCAATGTAAATGTGGCAAATTTATCCACATCAATTAACCTGATTTCATGCTTTAATTTGTTATAATGATTTGTGATGGGGCAGATCTGTGATGGACCGGTGCAGAATTCAGGTATTTCGAAGTGCCTATAAGGGGTGTCTGTTACAGTAGCTCTGTTAAACATGGAGGTACAAATGAACCTTTGCCCAGGCTAGTTCTGCTTCTAAGTCCTTTGGCATCCCATCCACTGCTGAGCGACGGGTGAGCTCAGCGTCTGTGGTTGCCAACCACTCAGTCAGGCAGTTCAACTCCTTCCGCAGTTTTCGTGACAACTTCAAACTCTTCTCAAGCTCTTGTTTTCCTTCCGTAACCTGTCAATCAACACATCCACATGATGTCATTTAAAACATGGCAATATACTTTTTTCAGTGCTCTGTGTCTTCCACTGCTGCCCACTAACCTGTGCTCCCAGCTGGTTGTATAGAAGCTTTAGTGCTGTAAGGCGGTCATCAAGTTCTTTGGGTTTTTCCGTTTGTTGGCGCTGAACCACTTGCCTCCCTATTTTAATCACTGCTTCCACCTCTCCTTTCACCTCACTGAGACTTTTATACAGTTTCTAGAGGAAAAAGGAGGGTTGTGAGAATGTGATTGCGAGGATAAGCAACAGAAGGAGGCTGTTTTCAGTCAACTTCAACCATTTATAAAATAGAACACACGCAATGTGTACTGGACGCAGTATTTTTCCATTTATGCTATTTACTAGAAAGTTGTTGAGTGAATTGTTAGATGTTAGATTTCCTTTACAACATACTGTGAGACTATGCTTATCTTAAATGGTCTATGCTTATCTTAAATGGTATGCTGTTCACTCCTTCTACTGGTTGGTTCACAAAATGCCTTACAGTCGGCAGATCCACATCTTGCGCCCCAAAAACTTCAGTGGATTCACCACACCACCCTTTTAGCCCCCACCAAGACATGTCATCAGCTCTCACCATGCACTCATCAAGTTGGGCTTGCAATACATCTTGTTCCATGCTGTGAACTGCCAAAACACCAGTCTGTGCCTTGACCTGGGCAAGGACATTCTCACAGTCCTTAAGTCTCTGGTCAAAGTTGGCTGGTTTCTGGAACAACCTAAATTTAGCATTTACATCATGGAGCTTTTTCTGCAAAGAAAACAATGGCAAAGTGGACATTAAAAAGAAACATACGATGGATAATTAGCCATGATACTGTGATGAAATTGTACATGATACCAATACTGGCAAATAATGGTCATACCATGACAAATGCATTCAAATGTCATTTCCCAAAAAGTTTTCAAGTAAGAAATAAAACTGGCCTCACCAAATACCAAGACAATACCCAAATACACACTTTTACACCATGATACTCACATAAGCCCTCTCTATTTGTGATTATCATGGTGTAAAAGTGTGCTACAATGTGAAAACAATAATTTGAGCTAAATTCACTCACACATGTGGCATCCAGATGTCCTTTAATGGACCCAGAGAACTCGGAGTCTTTCAATCTCATCTTCATGTCGTTCAGAGTTCCCTCGTGCTCTGTAAGGTCTGTCTGGATTTTCTGTAGGAGGTTAGACATTTAGCCCAGTGTTAATCAACACCTTTTAACAGCAATGACATAATCCCATGTGCAAGTTTTGTTTCTCCTGATGGCTATACAATAGTGGTCCAAAAGAGGCAAGACATCCAGTGAGCAATTGTTGTCTGGGCTAAAATGTCTTCTTTATGGCACAATGCCCTGTCGTTTGTCATTGCCATTTAAAGGCCACAGCCTACTTTAGTGCTAACTCACCTGTGCTTCCTGTGGGATTTGTGCTGCATCAATATGATCATTGAGGTAAGCAGTAAGGTGTCGATCTGTGGTGTTTAAAGAATCATTGATTCTTTGGAGAGTCTTATCATTTTCTTGGGCCCACTGAATACGGCGTTCAAGCTCCTGCTGACGATACACCATCTAATAACAGAAATCATTCATTTCATTGCCAAAGGAACAAACATTTTTCATTACTCGTCAAGTCCAAAAACAATATTGCCATGAATCACAATAGTTCATTCATAAAATCACCTCCTCCCAGGCTCACTGTATCAAATATAAAAACTAAAAGAAAGCATGGTGGAAGTTCACACACTGAATAGTCATCAAATGCCATTTCTGCCATTCAAATACAATCACAGTTTATTACCTGGATTGTTGGGTACCTCATGTTTGTGTAGTTGTTCAAAAAGCAACACAAGACCAAGTTATTTAACTTTAAACAACCTACGAAACCAACACTTCTGAGCCACTAAGTTACTTCACAACACAGCCAACCAAAGTCTAACCACACCATTCAGCGCACACACACCTACATGCTTTGAGTAATCCTCAGGCTAAAAATCTATCTTTAGGTCTGATAATCCTTAGTCCACAGACACCTCCTTAAAGCGACAGTACGGAAGTTCCAACCTTAGTCCTGCGGTGCGTTCAAATTCACCTAACACAAGCAAACGCTCGCCGCAAACATGTTTGCATCAATCAGTGGAATGAAATGGCGAACTCAAAACAAATGACTTTTGCGGCAGCAATGAGTGCTTTATTGAAGGCTCCGTGGCTGGAGTTTCAAGTTACATTTCAGTGCACATTTCCTGCAGTCTGACATCTATTAAATTATTACTGTTAGCAGCGTACTACCTTCTCCGACCATTCACCTTTGTTCGCTAAAGTTAGCCAAAAACTTTAGAGGAAATCAAAACTGTTTGCCAATGTTTGCAAACGTTCGCCTATGTTTGCGAATTTGAATGCACCACAGGTGTTCAAACTCTGTGAGTGCCGACAGTAGGAAGAAGAACTAGAATAGCACTTGGAGCGCTATAGATTCCAGAGATGGTGTTCTTGATCACCACCAAAATGTAATCATCTGTTCCTTGTCCTAATAACGATGTTGTATGTGTGCAGCGATTCACTCTATTGATTGATTTCTAGTAATTGATAGGCCTACTCGCTGTAAATCTGTTGACTGCAGCCTGTTTTTACTGCTGCTGTGGCCAATCCTACTTGGTGATACTACTCGAATGTGTCCTTAAATAACTGATTCATGAGCTTATTGTTGAAGGGTAAAATGATTTACCTTGTCCAGACAATTTCTCCTCAAGATAGGGAAGTGTCATATTGTACTATTCATTGTATATTGTGATAATTGTTCTCCAACTATATCATCATAGTATGCACATGACAACAATATTGTTTGTATCCCTTTAACAGATTATGCTAACCTGTAAACTAAAATTAACAACAAGCAGATGCCAAATATAAGGTTATCATATCAGTCTGCCAGTTTGATCATTTTAGCTTCAGCAAGCTAACTAGTGACTATATAAAATTAAGTGAGTGGTCAAGTAGCTTACACAGTAGTGATCATCTGCCCAATTGGATTGAGACTACTGAGAAGACTGGTAAAGTCTAATGTGTTTATTTTGACTGAACATCTACTGTATGTTGTAAATGTAATACTGGACATATCTACTGGTGAAGGATTAATAGCTTGGTTTTGCCATTCCACAGGTTCCCTTGGCGGCAATTTAATATCGTCTCATTGTCTTGGGTGGGAAAGAATTACTGTGGACGGGGTTGGCAGTGTGGATGGGGTCGTTGTGAGGATGGGATGGTAGGATGCCCATTATTTTTAGGAGTTTTTCTCCTAAATTTGCCTGTCAGGAACTACTTTTAGCCTTGAAATATTATGTAATTATGGGCCTTGACTCTGCATGAAGGGCCCTGATTATAAGTGACTCTGATGGCCCTCTGCAACTCTCCCAAGCCTACACAATGGTCTGCTTTAAGTATAGTAGATACATAGCATTAGGGAGTGTGCTAAATTTATCATTTAATGAGATGGACCTTTATCCATGTTTTCTTTTGTTTCTCTTGCTTTCCCTCTTGCACTTCTTCAATGGCATTTAAGGTCAATTAGGTTTTTTGCACATTTGGTTCACACTTGCATAGGGGTGATGAGCTCATTAAAGTTTCACAGGGGAAAGCAGTTGACACTTCTACCAAATATAAGCTGGCCACATCTCGCAATTTAGCCAAATGAAAGATTGAAGCTTTTTGGTGTGTGTCCATACTATACTAGAAATAGTACTTGAACAACAATTAAACTTAACCCATTAGCTGAAAACTCTTGAGGCTCTTGAAATAAGACCCAAAAGAAAACGTACTTCAGTTATAAATAAGCCTCTGCATATCTGAAATTTGTCTCATACTCACAAACACTTGTGTTCCATCGACAAGCTGCACTATTTCCTCTCCTTTATAAATGAGAAGGATGCTGACTAGGTCACTACACATCCTGGTGGCTATCACACTGTTGTGACTGGCACTCACATCAGCTTCGTCTTATCTTTTAAGAGCATTATGTAATTATGAGGGATGTCTAACATCACATGACTAGGTCATTCAGTCAATGTCTTTCCGTTTGTTGAGGTTAACATATTTGTTTGTTGTTGATTCTCATAGCACACAACTTCATATACTTTGAAACTATAAATGTATGAATTATTAATAATACATGTGTGTAAGTAAATATGTGCCTTGCAGCACATAATCTGACTGCCACCCAATGCAGCACATGCCATACACCGACAATGAATCTCCAGCTGTACTCTTGACATATCTTGAACTGCAACTCTCACACTTGAACCGCAACTGCTCCTATGTTTTGAACATGCATGTCAAAATGTTCACACTCTAAATTCACACTGAAAAGTATGTGTGTGAGTATGATAACTTTAACTTTTTCTGGGGAAAACCTGGACTTCTAAATCAAAATGGTATCCATCCCTCACAATTGAGTGCTGAGCTGCTTTCTAGGAACACTGACTAGAATCACTTGTTCCTGACAAACCAGATTTTGGTCCAGGTGCCAGAATTACTGTCCTACACAGAACTCTACCATCCCGCTGTCAACCTTTAGCAGCATGCAGGCAGAGTCAAATATTGAGAGTGTCCGCGACCAAAATGATCTCAAAAGGACAACAGAGGTTGGACAAATGCATAGCCTACAAACAAGTCACTTCTAGCAGATAACACTTCTACCCATCATTTCCAAGAGGCATTAAACATGTATCCAAATCTAACTATCCAGACATTAGCAAAAAAAAAAAAAGATTCCCAAGGAAATACAGTTGCATTACGCGTCGGGTTGCCCGTGTGACACGCATGGCTTATTGCTTAGTGGTTGCAATTTATGTTATGTTTATATTATGCTTATTCACAGTTAATGACCCTACTGTGAAAACTTGTAGAATCATTTGTTGCAATATGTTGCATTATTCAAATGCCTGCATTCTTCTCTATGCATAGCATATCAAATCAACATTTTTTGCTGCTAGCTAGTGAGATCAAAGTAGGAGACAGCAAATAATAACCAACTAACAAACAAACAACTAAACATTTTAAACTTGTGCAAACTTATATATAAAGTACACTGCACTTATCTATCTCACTCACACATACACACCCCAAACATGCGCATGCAGGGGCATAAATCGATAAAGCCTGAGAACATCTGGACTTTTCATCTGTCATCATACACCACTATCCTAAACCATAATTTAGCACAAAGGTTAGATACTAAACACAGCACTTGCTTTCTGATACATTCACATAGGTCACAAGCACCCCTCCAACACACTAAGACAACCCCCATACACAAAACCCCTTTTTCCTGAGAGTGATTTTGCCACCACCTAATTCCGCATATAAACAACTACACACAAGACACACATGTATATGCAAACATCCATGCAAAAGCACACATGCATGTACACATAGACACAAAAACACACATATACAATGATAATAACTCAACAATGGTTAAATACTCATGTTATTGTACTGTAGTTACCTATTTATCAAATAAAATTAATTTCCTGAAATGTAATGTAGCATGGAATGGATGTAAACTTCCATAAATACCATTTCTACTATTATTCTATTATAAATTCATTTCTCTAAAGTATTAATGGTCTTAGCTTCTAAAGGGTTAACAATTAATCAGTTGACAATGGAGTTGTTGTATAAAAGCAATACAAACTCGTGGTCATGAGGATATCCACTAACAACCTCACTCCCACTTGTGTTCTATTGCTTACACAAACTTACCCTCTGCATCAGCTCATCCCAGCGGGTGTTAAAAGCATCCAGTTTTTGTGTGATGAGTTCATCCATTACCCCACCATCAATCAACGTCTGAGAGAGCTCCTGGATCTGAGTGCGTCCTTCCTCTGGGTGCTCCCGCACAAACAGCTCCAGACCCTAATAAGTTTGCAACACACAGAGTACAAACAATATGCTATGAAAAAGACAAATGTACAAACTAAATAAAAATTTTACTGAACAGGTAAAATATACACAGTTATTACATTGCAAACATAATCATGACCAGGGTCCATATTTCGAAAATATCTAAAGGGCTAATAGTAACTTCTAACAGGTGAATTTTGGGAAAAAATGGGCATGTCAATCATTATTTTAGAGTAGTTCACAAAGGGTGGAATTTTCCAACATGCTTAAGTCTAAAAGAGCACTTAGTTGTGCACTTTTTTAGCCTGCCATGACTTAAATCTGTAAATAAGTGCAACTGGCCTTATGACACGTAAGTGACAGATTAAAGTAATTTGTATGCCTAACAAATGACTAAAAAAAAACAAAGAATGTACCTGTGGTGCTAAAAGTAGTACCTAAGTGAAGACCAGTTCAGAAAACATCAGAAGGCACCAGTTTGTGTACCCCATGAGTGCATGGATTTACATTTTACATTTACATTTATGCATTTGGCTGACGCTTTTATCCAAAGCGACTTACAATGTATGCCTCACATACACACAC
>JASCQY010108378.1:7969-19119 GCA_030264315.1 Sardinella tawilis
CCCACACACACACACACACACACACACATGATAAGCCATAACCATCAAAGTGACAATGAAGCTGGTAGATTAACTTACAGTATGTGTGTGCATGCGTGTGTGTATACAGTATATGTGTGTTAATGTCTTCAGCATGTGAGCTATGAGAGAGGCTATACTGTATATGCCACTGCTCCTGTCCTCCTAGCTTACTGCTGATTGATTTTGTCTGACATGCTTTGTGTGTGTGTATTTATTGTATTTCTGTGGGAAAATTGGACAACATGCGTATCAGTGTGTGTGTTTGTGTGTGTGTGTGTGTGTGTGTGTTTCGTGCACAAGTTCTGATTTATGTGATATGCTGAGGGTGATTCACATGCTGTGTGAACTGTCAGCTTCAGTATGTGTCCCAGGATGTACAGTGTGTGTGTGTGTGTGTGTGTGTGTGTGTGTGTGCACGTGTGTTAGACAGCGAATGCTTCTGCTGCTCCTGCTTGAACCGCCTGCAGAACTAGGTCAGGTTTCTGCCTGTGCTACTTCCATCCTCATCTGATCACCAGCCGCCACATGCACCCACAGCCTAACAGGGGGCGCCAGAGAGCGTGCAGCCGCCCTCGCCACAGAAATAGATTGCACCGGCAGGCTGTGTAAGGGAGGGCGAAAAACGAGAGAGTGAGAAGTACTGAGAGAGGGAAAAAATAGAAAGAATGTTGGGTCATGTCTGTGCCAAAGGCAATGCAGTGAGAACACCTGTGAGTGTGGGTAGTCATTGCAGTATTTTGAAAGGTTGATGATGAGTAGGCTGTAGGTGATGTAACTTGTCTAATTCTGTGTGTGCGTGTTGTGTGTGTGTGTGTGTGTTTGTGTGTGCATGCGTGCATATGTGTGTGCGTGCATGTGTGTATGTGTCCATGTGTTCATAAGCCAGAGTTTTTACTCTCTTTCTCTCTACATACTGTACACTCTTTCTCTCTCTATCTCTCTCACTCTTTCACTCTCTCTCTCTCTCTCTCTCTTTTTGCACATTCAACACACCATCCTAGAGGGTGCATCCAAATTATGTCTGCATGCAGATTCAGGGGGAGAGGACACGAGATCAGCAAAATAAAAATGAAATAAAAGAAGACAAAGAGAACAGTTTAAAAAAAAAAGAAGAAAAGAAATGTTACATAAAGCCTCATCGTCCTCCTCCCTCATTTGCTGGGGCCACTCTACGCCAACACTGCGTGGCATCGCACTGCCGGGAGAGGAGAGCGGTTGCCATGGTTACGGTGACCGCCCTGCTCACTCCTGCTGCTGCTTTTAGCCCCCCCCCCCCCCCCTCCACACACACATGCTCACACTCACACAGACACACACACGCTCACACACACACACACACTCACACAAGCACTCACACAGTCTAACGGCAGGACTGGGAGGAAGACACGTTGAGGAAGAGGAAGAGAAAAGGGATGTGAGTAGCATTAGCTCGCTAACGCTTGTATCTTGCAGAGCAGAGCAAAGCTGCTGCACCACCAGCGCTGGTGTCCTTGGCTCTGAATCAGAGAGAAGCTGCCATCTCCATCCCCTCTTTACTCTCCACCACTGCTGGTGAGGCTTCCTCCCTCAGTCAGGACCAGGATGAGTCTGGACTCATACTGTCGCTCATAAGTACCTTAGTGCACAGGTCCTCACTACTAAGAAGGGGCAGCAGAGGAGAGGAATACAGGTATGTGTGTGTGAGTGTGAGTGAGAGAGAGAGAAAGAGAGAAAGAATTCTGATTTATTTGATGTGGCTTGTGTGTGACTGTGTGTGTGTGTGTGTGTGTGTGTTTTCATGTCAAGCTTCACCCTGTTTGACATCAGACTCCATCCCCCCTTCACATTGTGGTATGTGTGTGTGTCTGTGTGCATGCTTGTGTGTGTGTGGGTGGGTGTGTTTGCATGTGCATGTCTGTCTTCTTTGTGAATGAATGCACAGCTGACTGGGACATGCGTACCGTAGGAGACGGCAGGCAGCGCAGCAGTCGAGTCATGGACAGACAGAAATGGCTGCCTTGGATGCCGGTTAGGTGTGCGGCACAGGATGTGCGACTGCCCTTGAAGTTCATCTCACCTCATCTCTTCTCTTTTGATGTCGCCTCTGGTGCTTTTATCTCATTTCTTTGCTTGGGAGAAACAGATTGAATGTGATTTAGTGGAGAAATGCAGTGATTCAATTTGCTACATACTGCATCATGTGTCATCTGAATCTGAATCGTGTGTGTGTGTGTGTGTGTGTGTGTGTGTGTGTGTGTGTAAAAGCATGCAAAGCGCAAATGTTTTCCGTCTTTTCAAGCGGTGAAGTATCAGTAGAAGCAGCAGCAACAGCAGAATGACAGAACTGTGTGAGAGAAAGGGACCTTGTGGTTCAGTTAACCGGAGGTTCCAGTGAGAGCAAGTTTTTTTTTTTTGGTCCCTCATGAGGTTATGTAACACGCTCAGGATGTCCTTTTGCCTCGTTAGTAGGTATACATACAGGTACATCTCCTTCAAAATGTTTCCCACCAACTATTTATTCGAACCAATTACTAAATCAGCTAAATCATCTTAATTACAACTCATAAGTCTGATCTGTCAGCAAATTCATCTTATCACCTGTGTGGCCTGCAAAAAAGCCAGTAGAAATACATGGCAGGACTTGCTGAAGCTAGTGAGTACTGTAGCCTACCTGTAGTTGCTTGGTGTGAGTGGGGAGTGGGGCAGTGTTGCAGTTTTTAGACTAACAGAATTTTAAGTGAAAACCTTTTTTTAGTTCCTCCCATTGATTTCTCTACCTTGGGAATTCTGTCAGTCAGTCATTCATCCCTACCAATCAATCAATCAATCAATCAATCAATCAATCAACCAATCAATCAACCACTCAACCAACCCCTTCTTTCTCTCTGCAGATTCCAGACCGTCCTCAGACTTCATGCCATGCCCCTGATGTTCCTGGACTGGTTCGTTCCCGTCTACCTGCTGGTGTCCGTGCTGGTGCTGGTTGGGTTCGGTGCCTGCCTCTACTTCCTGGAGCCAGGACTGCAGGATGCCCACAAGTGGAGCAACAAGTCTGTGCAGCGCCCCCCTCTGACCACTGTCAGGAACTGCAAGGAGGAGGATGGCAAGGTGCTGATATGATGGAGGAGAGAGACAAGCAAAGGGTAGAGAGAGAGAGAGAGAGAGAGAGAGAGAGTCTTTACTCTCATCCTCTCAGAGATTGGAGCAGTGTGCCATTCTATAGCCTAGAAATAGAATGGGAACTGAAAGTAGAGTTTGCATTTTTAAGCTAAAAGACTTTTGATCAAATTCAGCCAATTACTTCTGACTATGTTCCTTTAGCATGTCTGTTCAGTATTTGCACTAAAATAAATATATCTGTGTTAGTACACAGTCCTGGCTCTATGACAAACATAATGGCTCAGACTGACAGGGTCATAAGCAATGTTAGCCAATCAACACGCTTCAGGACCACGGAGAGGAAAGGGTGATTGGCTGGTGTGCAGACTACCTTTAAATTAATCTTGATTCCCTTATATGTATAATGAGAAAGGAGGGTCATAAAATGCATGACTGTGAAAAAAATATGTGCCAAAAAATATGTTGACAAATTTGCCAGGTTTTTGTAGATAACATCAGGCTATTCAGAGAAAATTTGGGGCCTAATCGTAATTTGTAAAGACATTTTATTTTGAGATGTCTAATATTATGAGACTAATGAAAGTTATTAAATCCTGCAGTTGTTTTTATGGAAAACCAGGAAATCGCAAATGCCACAGCTGAATGAGAAGCGTCCTTGCTTTCACAACGTTTTGCACTTTAGAGTAAAAAATAGCATATGACCGTCTGTCTGTGAATTTGAGATCGAACTTGAACTAATAATGGACTTTTAATTGAATCATTCAGTGTGAATTCTTGCAAAGAAAAAAAAATCAGATTTCAGTCCGATTATTCACCTTACTCTGAATGCTAATTGTCATGTAACTCAAGAAATCCAAATTGAAATCCGAGTTTAAGAAATCTGATCAAATGTACAGGAGCATCCGATTGAAATCTGATTATTTTTGTCATGTAACACTATTACCTGAATCCCAATGCACACTAGGCATAGGGATTTGAGTTAAGTAGTCGGCCACATTGGCATTTAGACATTGACTAGTTGAATGCCAAATATTGTGTTGATGTGAACCATTGTTTTGTGAGTGCCAAATGCTTTGTGTGCACACTGCCTGTCACACAGATTCACAGACACAGACACACACACACACACACACACACACACACACTCGCGCACACACATGCACACACACACACACACACACCCTTAGAAACTGTTAACTTCTCAAACTGTTTCAGATTAATTGTAAAAGTTATGTAATCTTGGCAATAATATATGTGATGTGCTGAATTGTAAATTCAATCTGTTCATACAGGGGTCACTTGAAGTCTAACAGAGATGTTTGCAACAAAGGCCTTTAAAAAAATTTAACCCATGTATTTTGTTATTGTTATTATCTGTTTTATCTAGTCATGTGCCAAAATAGCCTACTCATTTTCATGCCTTGTGTGTGAACTGAAATGTTTTTATGTGCACATGAAACAATTGTTCTCATACATTTTTGTGTAAATTGTAAAACACGACAAAAAATGAAACTAGCCTTGCCTGAAAACT
This sequence comes from Sardinella tawilis, assembly GCA_030264315.1. Taxonomy (NCBI): domain Eukaryota; kingdom Metazoa; phylum Chordata; class Actinopteri; order Clupeiformes; family Clupeidae; genus Sardinella; species Sardinella tawilis. The sequence goes on from JASCQY010108378.1 coordinate 12,621, forward strand.
AAACCGAGGTAATAAATGCATTATTTATTTTTTATCTTAACCCGTGGTCTTGTTGTCCTTTCTGTCTGAAAGCGCCAGTAAAATTGACCCAAACACCTCACACCTCCCTTGTCTAGCTGACTTTGTTATTGCTGTATAATGACCAAAATTATCACTAACTGCTTCCAAAACCTTGTCCTAATAATTTAGTTATAACAAATAACCACTCTTGATGCATAGTACACTTACAGCTATCTAAAATGACAAATGTAAGTACAAATGTCAAGAGGGTACTAAAGAGTTGGACAACACCAATGGAAAACAAATCCTGCAAATAGGCCAAGGCTATAAAGCCTGTGTGTGTGTGTGTGTGTATGCGTGTGCGTGTGCGTGTGCGTGTGCGTGTGTGTGTGTGTGTGTGTGTGTCAGTCACCTACTTCATATAGTATAGTATAAGTGATGCGTGGGGACTCCTGTTGTATTGGGTCTGAATGGTGTCTGATGTGGGTGATGGTTGCCTCCATCTTGTTTTCATTTGTCACTGTGTTACTGTGTTCATGTGGGAGAGGAGTTTGTAAATACCTGTAAATGTTAGGCTGTACTGTGTGTATATTTTGTTTGCTTGTGTGTGTGTGGGTGTGTGTGTGTGTGCGCGCACGCGTTTTGTTTGCTTGTGTGCGTGTGTGTGTGTTTTGTTTGCTTGTGTGTGTGTGTGTGTGTTTGTGTGTATATTGTTTGCTTGTGTGTGTGTGTGTGTCTGTGTGTGTGTGTGTGTTTGTGTGTGTGTGTGTTCATGTGTGTATTGTTTGCGTGTGTGTGTATGCACTGTGTGCTGGAGAGAGAGCAGGGCAGGGGTGTGTTGTGTTCCCTGGTGCTTTCCCATGGCGAGTCATAAAAACGGGCTGCTTGCTGCAGCTGGAGTGGGAGAGTGAGACAGTGGCACTTTCACAGGCCTGGAATGGAGAGAATGCATCTGGTACCCACCACTTCCCTCTGTCCGGCCCTCTCTCTCTCTCTCTCTCTCTTTTCTTTATCCTCCCTCTATCACTCACTCATTCTTTCTTTCTCTCTCTCATTCCCACAATTATTTGCACTTGTTTTCAAGAGGGAGACACAGAGGAAAGCAGGTCAGTGATCTTGACCTCTCATGATTTTTGTTTTCCACCTTTAGTCTTGATTCTTGGCCTAGAATGTTGACCACCAGAATTGACCTAGAATAGAATTCTTTTACACAATTAGTGTGATTCTCTTTGAATCTCCTGCCGTTGTTTGTATTTGTCTTCGTTGTTGGCTTCTTATGCTCATATTTAGGAAGTTATAAATCCAAAAGTTTATTATTGTTTGAAATTTGCATGTATAGAAATATTCACTTTCAGCAGCTTATAGCAGCTTAATGCATGTACAGTATGTTTGCATGCACATAAGCAAAAGTATGTTCAGAAACATCTTCTATAATAATATATAACCTGATAATAAGACAAATGCATGAGTTGGATTTTGTTCTTCACGGATACAGGAACACAGGGCTGTAAACACGAGTACCACATCTTTGGCTTGAATAACCTTGTCAGCTCAAGAGTCTAAACTCACTGATGTGGTCTTTTCCATTCCCAATAACTAACACCATAGAGCTGCATTAGCTTTACAAACCCCATAATACTACTGTATACATGTTCACATATGCATCAGTTGGGCTCTTCAGGCAGTGTGAGTGCATGATGTTCCTCTGCTTGCTGCAGTGCATGCTGGTCAGATTTGTAGTGCCCCATCACTCTTCTGGAAGTTTCCCTTAAAATATCCCCATCCCACTGTGCGGTCTATTAATAGTGCATGCTCGTCCAAGTCGTGCTGTGCCATACTAATCACCCACTGTGCTTTCCTCAGCTTCTGACGCTCGATCTGTTACGTTTTTTTCTTCTTTTTTTTTTCCTTGTCAGTCTTGTCTGCCTCAGTCTCTGTGATTCTCACTGACGTACACACACACACACACACACACACACACACTTGGTGCCACCTCTGACACATTAGCTATCTCCCACCCTTGCTTGCATTTCCTCTCTCTCACGCTTGCATTTTCACACACATAACCTCACTTACACTTCCAGGCTCTCTCTCTCTCTCTCTCTCCCCCCCCCTTCTTTCTTTCTCCTCTCACATTTGCTCCCTCCATCTGTCGCACAAAATTGAGATCTTTTTCTCCTCCTCCTCTGTCTCTCTCTCTCAGACACACACACACACACACACACACACACACACACCAACCCCTAATCCACCATCACCACGACTACACAATGAGTTCTAACAAGCCTCCTCCGTCTGGCAGAACCCTCTTGCCCCATATAGCACCCCCGTCTCCCAAAATAACTCTGACACGCCCCGCGTCCCCCCCGGGCGGCGTCCTGCATGTGCCCCGCTCCCCTCCTCTCACTCAGAGGAAGCTCATCTACACCCCTGCTCAGCAGCCCTCAAGACTGCATCCAGGACCTCAGGCAACCCGCTCCCAGCCAAGCAGGTATGCATACCTTACGTATAGGCCCCAATATCTGCCTCTTACTTACTTTAGCCAAAATACACACTTAAGCCCACTGCCCAAGTAGGTATACGTACAATACATATAGGGCATATAGCTGTCCCATACTTACTTAGCTGACTGGCCAAGTATGTATAGGGCATAGCTGTCCCTTATTTACTTTAGCCTACATACACACTTTAGCCGACTGGTTTAGCGCAACCGGCGCACCTAATGAATGTTAACAGTTGCATTTATTTAGTAAATTCGTTACGATATTATTATTAGCTTGTTAGTTGCTAATGGAATAATAGCCTAATTATAAAATCAAATCCCAACCCCTGTACTGTAACTCCATCCCAGCCAAGCAGGCAAATGTACCATAATACGGTGAACTAGTACACTATACTATTAGCCTGTAACTATAAGTAAAACTACAACTATAACTATAGGCTAACTACAGTATGTAGCCCAACTGTAACTGTGCTGTTCACATCATTTCATTTTCAACAGCACTTGTCACTGCAATGCTTTGGAAATACAGTATATCACATTACCAGATTATTATCAGATTATTACTACGCTGCACCTTTCATTTACATTATATTGCTAGAGCAGTCTAGTGTAAGCTAGTCTAAGATAGACCTACCAGACCTACCAGAGCAGTAGAACAGACTTCTCAATGAGCAACATGACTAATTCAGGCATCATATATATGTACCATATTGATCAAGACACACAATTGGTCTTTCTCTTACTCAGCCCCAACACTGCCAGATCGCTCCTGCCAATCAAGTCATCTCCATGCTCCATCCAATCAGAGACTAGAGAAAAAGACCGCCCCTTGACGGCGTCCAATGAGGCTGATGAGAGGATCAGCCCCTCCCTTGAAGTGTGGAGTGAGAAATGGCCAACGGAAGGCCAGAGTTTGCGGTTGAGCCCGACCCCCTCCAGCGAGAGAAAGGTCAGATCAATCTCCATCTCAAACCCTGAGCAATACTCTTCCGCTGACAAGACAACAGAAGAGGAGCCACTGAATCATGAGGCAGCTACTGGAAAGCATGACTCAGCAGATCCATCCCATAATAGTAATCTCAAAGGCTCCCTGTCGTCATGGTCCAAGGACAGAAAGAGGGCCAGTTCCACTGTGGAGGTCGTCAAGGCGTCTCGTACCAGCAGTCAGATAAAAAGAAAATTCCAGGACCCAGTCTTGCTTCAAGCCCGGCTTCGGTTGGCTAAAACCGGGAAGGTAACAGACTTCAGCCCCAGGCTTCCGCTCAGAGGTCAGGAGCTGAAGGGAGAGCAGGCCTCAAAGAAGACCCAGAGGGACAGCGCCTTCACGGCAGTGGAGAGAGACTCTCCAACAACAGAACCCGTCCAACTTACATCGCTAGCGAACAAGACAGCACCCATTCCCAGTGTGAGAACGACACGGCTTCAACCACCGACCACAAAGACGCAGAGAACGTGGAACAACAACAGCAGCAGCAGCAGCAGCTCAGCCCAGGCCACCAGACTGGCCCTGATGAGACAACCCAGAGCATTAGCCACCGCCTCACCATCACCCGTGCACAGAAACACTAAGGGAGAATCCACTGGTCCTGCTATGGGCTACGGTGGCCCTCTAGGCCCACAAGGAACAGACAAACAGCGCTCTGATCTTCTAGGTCACATTCAAAGAGAGAGTAACTCTAGGTGAGAGTCACCAGTAAAAAAATTGCACAGCATAAGTTAATGTTATAATAATTCTTCAACCATATTAATAAAATTATAATATATGACATATAGATATGATTAGATATGCACATCATTTCAGTTGTCACACAGTCCGGTTTGGCCTCATAAAAAAACAGACACACATAAACTTCTGTACACAAAATAAACTGAAAATAATCATCCTTCTAAAATCTTCTATGGTATGAACCATGGTCATATAAGTCTCTGGTGTAAATTTTTACGACTATCTTCGGTTCATTTATGAATGTTTTATTCGGTTTATTCCCCCCTTCTCTCTCCATAGCTGCCTTTCATGCAGAGTTTCACCCATCAGTCACAACAGGACCGGGCCTCATCAAAATCGCCACTGCAGTTCAGGCGCTTCAGAGCCGGAGTGGAGGCACCGTGAAATCACCACACCTCCTAATGCCAGCCCACCAGATGGGGCCGCCCGGTCGGGCTGCCTCCCTTTGAAGAGTGACAGGTCGATGGAGGAAGCAGCTCAATTAGGCAGATTCCCGCCGCCCCCTGCCCGGATCAAAGAGGGGGCAATGGGAGCTGACAGCCGGCCGACATGCCTGGCACCAACTCAGCCATGCGAGACCTCGGCTTGGGCCGCAAGCCGGGCTGACAGACGGGAGAGGGAGGACGAGGACGAGGAGGAGGAGGAGGAGGAGGAGGGGGAGGAAGGTGTGTGTGATGATTCTTATCAAAACAGCCCCACGTGTTTTAAAGGGGAGTCTATAGTGTGTCCTGTCGTTGACAGCAGCGACTGTCATTCTGTGAGGGACAGCAGGTTGTTTGCGCAGCATTACTGTGCAGCCAATAGTGATGATGGTGATGATGTGTGCAGCGTGGATGCAGCCCTTGTTGAGAGCAGTGGCCTGCCGCGCCCTGACCTGCCTCACATGATAGCAACAACAACAACAACAACTACTACTACTACTACACCTCGAACAGGCCAAAAAACAACAACACCTGACCAGCGGGGCGGCAGAGAACGCGCCGCGAGCGTTCTAGAATGTTCTGACAGTGAATGGAGGGCTCAGAGGCTCCTGTTGTCCGCTGACAGCCAACGGCAGCAGCAGCTCCACCAGCACCACCACCACCACCACCACCAAGAAGAAGAAGAACAACAAAACCAAGACCAGAACCACCACCAGCACCATCTTCAGGGCCCGGTTCTGCTGTCCCAGCCCAGCAACAGGTCACCCCAGGCAGGCAGAGAGTCATTTCGTCTGATGGGCTCAGACGGTGGCAGGCACAAAGCAGCAGACATGGATCCCCTGTCTCGCCTTCTCACGCCGGACCCCCTTCTAATCGAGCCATCCGTCTCCCTGGAGATGAGAGCGTGGCAGGAGGGGCCTACGTTAGGCTCAGGGGTGTGGGTGACCATGGGTGAGTGACGTGACGGAGAGAGTGAGTGGCATGTGCTTAGTGTTGGTTGATATGGAGGAGAATATGTACAAGACTTCACAGAGATTACCTGGCTTTTTTTGGTTGCATCTACTACTGTATGATAAGTCCTAGATTTACTCCATTTGGGAAAATGTAAGAGAGGGCTAATTTTTAGAGCATTTCAGGGTTTTTTTTTTTTTTTTCACGATTGGCATTATTACTTGAGAAGGGGAGACATAAACCGTACGAAAGAAGTGCTTGCCCTTATCAGCCGAATGGCAGGCATGGTGAGAAGGTTTGAGATAAAGCGAGAGAGCGCGCAACAGGCCGGTGTGAGGTCTCTCTGGAGAGCAAACAGGACTCCCAGACCCTGAAGGGCGTCTGCTCGTAGGCCTACATGCCAACAAACAAAGGCATGAGACGCCAAAAATGTGAGTATACGCAATGGATTGTCTTGCCAAGACGGTTGTCACGACGCCCTTGTGTTCAAACAGATGAGGCTTGTGACACGTTTTGTAAGGGTTCTTGCTGTTTTGTCATAGTTTGTGTCTGTGACTGTTGGAAAAAAAAATAATAATTTTGTCATTTGTCATCTGTGTTTTGTCAAATGGTTGTTTTTAAGTTACTGACATGGTTTTGGTTTAATAATTTACTAGAGCACAGTAGGCCTACTGTAGCCATTTAAAGCACTACACCGACATTTAATGTCTGTATGGGCGGTTGGACATCTTGCATAACGGCTTGATAAAGGGTCTTGAAGTGGGCCTCACCTGAATGCACAGTAGTCCTCATCTCTTAATAAGTCTCTTATTTACGCTACATCAGTGGTTCTCAAACTTTTTCTGTCATTCCCCACTCTGGAAGGGGGAGAATTTTCACGCCCCACTTGTCCCTCAG
>JASCQY010108555.1:0-16258 GCA_030264315.1 Sardinella tawilis
ACACACACACACACACACACACACACACACACACACACACACACACACACACACACACACACACACACTACACACAGGAGCAGCAGTAGAGGCTCTACTCTCATTCTCTAATAAAAGTGTCAGGCTGAGAGTGGCTGGTGGAATGAATGGCTGCTAATAAGAGATGTGCTCAAGCACACTTTGGCCCATCAGAACTCCTGAAGAGCTCAGTGTGTGTGTGTGTGTGTGTGTGTGTGTGTGTGTGTGTGTGTGTCTGTACACACATGTATGTGTGTGTCTATGTACAGGTATACTGTATGTTCGTGTACTGTATATGCAGGTGTATTTGAATTTGGTAGTATATTTTTTGTGTGAGTGTGTGGGTGTGTATGCAAGTATTATTATTTGGTAATATATAATGTATTTGCTTGTGTTTGTGTGTGTATGTGTGTCTGCTATATCTGTGTGAGAGAGTGAGTTAGTGTGTGTGTGTGTGTGACAGTGGGTGTGCGTGAAAGACTGTTATCAGAGACTGTCAGCAAGGTTGGGCTTAGCTTGGATTGACAGGCTGGTGTGCAGTCAGCATGAATGGCAAGTCTGGCCTAATTCCACTGGGCACTGTTTGTGTGTGTGTAAGTGTGTGTGTGTGTGTGAGAACGTGTATGTGTGGGGGTGTTGGTGAGTGTGTGTTTGGAGTTGTGGGCAGTTGGGTTGGGTTCTGAAAGGGGTGTGTGATTCTGTGTGTGTGTGTGTGTGTGTGTGTGTGTGTGTGTGTTATGTTGTGAGTGAGTGGATGGGTGGGGTGGTGTAGTGTGTGTGTGTCTGTGTGTGTGCATTCCAGTCAAGTTCACTGAGAGGGCCATGCTGTGGGGGGTCACCCAGTGTGTCTGCTATGCTGTTTGGAGCTGTGAATACTGGGGAGAAGTGGTACATGCGGACGCATCTGTGCTGTGAAGCCATATGCCTGCATGTAGCCTGCACAATGGCTGTGAGTGTGTGTGTGTATGTGTGTGTGTATGTATGTGTGTGTGTGTGTGTGTGTGTGTGTGTGTTTGGAAGTGTGAGTGGCAGACTGGGAGAATGAGAGACGAACGACACAGGGGTGTCAAGACATGTCTGGCATGACTCAGCATGCGCACACACACACACACACACACACACACACACACACACACACACACACACACACACAAACACATACACAAAGCACTACACAAAAACAAGTGTATAGGTTAAGGTCAGATGTAAGAGTAGCATCATTCACAAGAAGAGCTAATGAAACTCTGTTCTACTTTGTTAAACCATCCTTCTCTCAGTCCACTCCCATCTCTTGCTTTTTCTTGGATGTTGGCTGAACATTGATCCATAAATCCCACTCACTGCATCTACTGTAAAGCAACTGAATGTTCTGTACAGTCTTTCTTTTTTCTGTCTTTCTTTCTTTCTTTCTTTCTTTCTTTCTTTCTTTCTTTCTTTCTTTCTTTCTTTCTTTCTTTCTCTCTTTCTTTCTTTCTCCTCCTCCTGTCTGTCTCTTTGATCATCTCTGGAGTTGTGATACTGTGTGTTGGATAAGCTGGAGAGGTCTGTGTGTGTGTGTGTGTGTGTGTGTGTGTGTGTGTGTGTGTGTGTGTGTGTGTGTGTGTGTACATGTGTGCCTGTCTATTTAACTGTCTGTGCATTTGTGTGGGAAGTGAGAAGAGGATGATGGGGAAGATGTGTGTGTGTGCAGGAAAAGATGATGGGCAGAATGGGGGTGGTCTGGATGTCTCTTGATTGTCTGGCTGCGGTGTGTGTGTGTGTGTGTGTGTGTGTGTGTGTGTGTGTGTGTGTGTGTGTGTGTGTGTGTGTGTATGTGTGTGTGTTTGTGTCCAGACAGCTGGCTATAACTCAGAGGTTTAATGAATCAGTCTGTAAATAAAACCCACTGAGACATCAGACACAGAGAGAGGAAGTTTTATGTGTGTGCACAGCACACAGACACACACACACACACACACACACACACACACACACACAGACACACAAAAACACAGCTCCCCTCCACGCACAGACAGACATCCACATTAGGTGCACAGAAATTGTGTGATAGATGCAGGGGGAGGAGATAGTTTATAGTTAAAATAGTTAATTTTGGATACCAGAGAAGTGTAAAACTGACACATAAACACACACACACACACACACACACACACACACACACACACATACAGACACACGTTTTCTAGACACACCCAGACCTCTAATAAAGCAGTCCCATAAATTATAATCGGAGGTGTCCTTGTTTGTAATGTAGATGGCATCAGGAGCAGCAGATGTGTCCTTCCATGTCCTCCCTTTGAAATGTGACATGAATCTTAAGTAGCTGACGACCAAAACATGGCCTAAAAGCCTCGGCTTCTTCAGTTCTCGTAGAACTGAAGCGTTATGGTAATTCTTCACAGGCTTGAGTATCTTTTTAATGGCCTAAATGTTCTCTATTTATAAAACTCCTCTGCAGCTTGTCAGCGCCTATTTGTTTATTATGGTTTGTTTGTTTTGTTGCACGCGATCATGTTTATAACTACAGTATTTGTTTTGTCCGTAATGAAAATTATAAATGAGCGTCCATACTAATGAATTGCATCATGTTTCATTTGTACTCTTCATACTGTGCATGCAGATCTATACACATCCAGTGCAGTGTAATACAGATACATTATACACACACACACACACACACACACACACACACACACACACACATCCATAATGGTTCCTAATGGTTTGTGTAGAGGGAAAATGTTAACATTTCATAGCCTTACATAATCTCCTTGCAGTATTGGGCAAATTATGAAACTCACATAGCCTCAGTCCAGTCACGCACACAAACAAATTACATGCACAGAACACACCCATACAACCTAATTGTGAGTCGTTCTTGTCCTCTTCTCTCTTTTTCTTTATCACTCTTCCCCTGATGTTTATTCTGTCTCTATCTTCCCTCGCCCCCCCCCCCCCCCCCCCTCTTCATCACCTTGCTCTCTCCTTTCTCTGTGTTGATATTCTCTATCTCTGCCTCTCATTCGTTCTTCCTACTGTATGTGTTGATATTTACTCCCTCTCTCTGTCTGTCTCTCTCTCCTCTCCTTCCTCCTCAGCATGGTGAGCAGGGTCTGGGTGCGCCCATCATCATGTGCACGCGCCCTTACCCCGACTGCCAGCTGTACCCGCAGGAGGACGGCCTGGGAGGGCGCGATGCCCATGAGTCTGACATGGATAGCGCAGCCGACAGCGGCGCTGGCTCGGAATCCTCTGATGGCGGTCGCCACGACGACAAGGATGAAGGGCTAGGGGGGCTCTTCATGCCAGGAAACAAGTCAGTTTCTTTCTCTTTTTTTCCCCTTAAAGATTTGATGTATTATTTAATAGTATAATGCTATCGTAATATACAATTGTTAACATCATCCATATACTGAAATAATGTTTTTTTTTTTTTTTGCTATTTTCCACAATGTTTGCAAACAACTTAGCCTGATTATCCTACAATAAGAGGCCTGTTGTGTTACTGTAAGTAGTGCTGAATGATGTGGACAGACAGACAGACAGACAGACAGACAGACAGACAGACAGACAAGACACTGAATGGGTTTCAGGCTCATCTGCCTAGAAGATGTTCATTATCTTGCATTCTGTAATCATCCATTCACCGAAATCAAACACAGTTTTTGCACAACGGCAGTTGTTGTTTGTTAATGTTAGTTTTTTTTTTTTTGCTGTTGGCCAAAATGTTGTTTAATAATACACTTTCAATTCTGATGGCAATTTTTTCTGGGCCATAAGATGTCCTATATCAGCTGTACTGCTGACTCCACTGCTTCCCTGCTGTATTGAGCTTCTATAGTGTTTGCCCCCCCTCCCGACCCCACCAACCCACCCCTTCACTGGGAGGTGCAGTAAAAAGAGAGAGACTTGCTGGCGGTGCTGGAGAGGCTAATTACACTGAAATGTGTTTACATTTGGAGTCGTTATAGCCAAGGATATTTCCTGTTGGTTTTTGCTGCCAGCCGAGATGTTGCCCATTAAAGATAACATCTTCTCTGCTTGTGTGGCAGGAAGTGAAATAAAAGCAAATCTTTCTCCTGGAAGCTCAGGTCTGCTGCAACTCTGTGTGTGTGTGTGTGTGTGTGTGTGTTATATGAGAGAAAGATTGATTGTCCATTCACAAGTTCACCATTAAAGGAACAAACCAGCTTTTTTGGGAGATCAACTTCTTTACCGTCTCCAGTATGCCAGCCAGAGCTAGATACAAATAATCATACTCTCTTCTTCTCTGCCAGCTCACCTCCATCTCCTTGAGAGCAATAGAGCTTTAACCAACAGCCTTTCAGCTGCCAGCTTAGATGGTTCATTGCATAGCCCTCTCCTCTAAAATGTCTCCACTTGTGTGTCTGCCTCGCAGCCCTGGTCAGCTGATTCCCTCGGCGTCTGCATCTGTCATCTCCACCGAGGAGCAGTTTGAGGACTATGGCGAGGGCGAGGACGTGGACTTCACCCCCAGCAGTCCCTGCCCTGACGACGAGACGCGCACCAACGGCTTCTCGGACCTCGGGTCCTCGCTACCGTCAAGGTTAATAAAGTCTCTAATGTGGAAATGCGCGCGCGCACATACACGCGCACACACACACACACACACACACACACACACACACACACACACATACACACACACGCACACTGACAAATAGACATGAAACATGGTGGTCTTCATGCGGGTCACTTTTGAGTCAGTGTTCACTTCTGACTTGCTTGTCATACAGTACACAGGAATACACACCATACTTATAAACTTTATCATCATACCCAGGAAAAGGGGTCTTCACATGCAAAACATGTAGGCTACTGTAGGCTACTGTATATTACTTCAGTCACCCTCTGAAAGTCTTTTTTAGTTGTACTGCTATGTATGTCACTATCCTCCTCTTCCTGACTGATGTGTAGTAGCCTAATGGTTCTCATCTCCTGCTGTCTGTTCTCTTTAGTGCGGGTCAGACACCTCAGAAGATCCGGCACTTGTACAACAGCGAGCTTCTGGACGTCTACTGCTCCCAGTGCTGCAAGAAGGTCAACCTGCTCAATGACCTGGAGGCGAGACTCAAGAACCTCAAGGCTAACAGGTAGATATAGATAGACACTACTCCTTCCCCACAAGGCTAACAGCTACATATACTGTAGACACTACTCCTTCCCCACTTCACTTCAATTTAGCAGTTTAGTTTATGCATTCATGTTGTGAATGTAAAATGTTATGTTGAGAGCTAACAAATCTACAGTATGTATTGTTGATGTTCCGGTTGTAGTTCATGACTGGCTTGATTCATTATTTTAGCGGCATAGTTACACTATATGAACACAAGCCTTTCTATCAGAGAGGCTTAAGTGGTTTCAAAATCTTTGTCGTTGCTGACAAAATGTTCCCTTCTCATGCATGCTGGAACGTTAATCTAAATTCACACCTTGCCAGCTCAGTAATTTGCTGCAGACCTTGTTCAATTTAATTGCTCAGGTTTCAGCCTATGACTCACTCCCGATAAGTCCCAGCATGGGAACTCCAGCCTTATTTGTCTCTGTAATGATTAGTACAGTTCAGGAAAGCTGCTTCATTTGCTGCCTGCCCCCGACTCCCCTCGCTCTGATTCATGCCTCATTGGGAAAAGGACACAGAGATTGGGCCTGGCTCTCAATGTGGGCTCTAATTATTCCACAGTTGCACTAACACTTTCAACATCCGTTGCATTAGAGCTTGACCCTTGCTGAGATGGTGTGTGTGTGTGTGTGTGTGTGTGTGTGTGTGTGTGTGTGTGTGTTCATATGCTTTAGAATGTATCTGCGTCTCCTGCTGTGCTGATAAGCAGTATTACTTTGGAAGGGACAGAGTGGGCAGGATGTTAAACGAGCGATAAAAAAAGAGTGTTTAAAGAAGTCTCTCTTTCTCTCCCTCCCTCCGTCCTTCTCTCTCTTTCTCTCTGTCTCTCTCTCTCTCTCTCTTTTCCTATCAAATTCATAGTGGTTGAACGGTTTTATTAGGATTTGTGTCCATGGTTACCAGAATATTCCAGTTTTGAGTGATGCACTTTTCTCTCGGGAAGATGCAGTTTATCTGTGTTTGTGTGCGCATATGTGTGTGTATGTGTGAGAGAGAGAGAGAGAATGCGAGAGAGAGCGATAGAGAGGGACTGAGAGAGAGAAAGAGAAAATGTTCATCCAACTTAAATTCTTCAATTCTTGAGGAAAGTTTCATGCCCCCTCATCTTCATTGCAATACCAAAGCCTTGCAAGGGGCTCTAAACTTGCAGTCTGTAGATTCCAGTCAACTTATTCACATTTCATATTTGCATTAGCAAAAATTAGGCTCAAGAATATTTCATGTTTCCATCAACTGTGTTACGCGAATGAAAAAATGCGCATTAGACTAATGAACATTAGACTAATCAAGTGACATCAACATCTACAGTATGGACAGAAACACAGGTAGGCTAAATGTGAATGCACACCAATTAAACTGTTTTCATCAACTTTAATCACATTATGCCTTATTCGCACAAAGCGTTAATCCACGCCCCTCAGATTAAAGTTATATTCACATTAGGGGACTGATGCGCAGGTGTTTCCGACTGAGGATTTCTTATTCGCATAGCCATCAGCTAGTTGGATGGAAACCCAGCTTGTCCTTGTCTCGTTGTGTTTGGAAACGAACCCGAACGAACTCCAGTTTTTTCCTACTAGACTACGTCTGCAGGGATGAGGCACTGAGGGGGGAGAGGAGGGGAGGGGAGTGTGTGTGTGTGTGTGTGTGGGGGGGTGATCCTCAGTTCTAAATCCGTGGGTCCTCCACCGCTAAGCAGCTTCGCGAGTGGCACTCCACTGGTAATGGCTAAGATGAGCTCCATTCATCTGCAACTCAACAAGCCCATTGCTTGTGCTCCACATCCAAAACCCACAGACAGATAAGAGCAGAGGAACTCACTGCCATCTTCGCTTCAAAGGCACACAACTCGAGTGATTTAGGCATTAGCCTACATAGACATAAGGCTGCAGTGTTATGGGTGCATACACTGCATAATATGAAGGATTAATTGCCCCATCGCTGAGCACCCCTGGTCATTTGGCTGGGTTTAATTGCTATTGCTAAATACAGTGCAATTTGAGTGGAGACTATGAGCCATTCATCACGAGCCCAAAGATGAAGAGTGCCTGTGCTACAGCACCTGCCACTGATGTGTCTCATTCGCATTCACTCACTGGAAGAGCTACTGTAGCCAGAGGATTGGTGATTGGGGTTGTGGGTGAGGGAGCAGCGCGTGTGTGTGTGTGTGTGTTTGTGTGTGTCAGAGAGAGACAGAGAGAGAGAGAAAGAGAGAGAGATGCGTGTATGTGTGTGTACTTGTGTATGAGAGAGTGAGAGTTTGTGTATGTGTGTGTAAGTGTATGTAAATGTGTGTATGAGGGAAGGAGTGTGTGTGCGTGTGTTTACTGCAGTGTTTACAGGGCCCTGTGGGGGTTGTTGGGTTAGCATCCTTGTGACTGATAACAGAGGAGAGAGAGAGTGCACACACACACACACACACACACATACATAGGTAGACCATAAAGTAGTGACCGTGACACCCACCAAAGGCGTGACAGTGACAGGCACACACTCACACACACACACACAGATCCATGAAAGTGGTGACAGGCGACATCGGCCCAGCCTTACCTGAGGCTGGTGTGATGACGATGGTGATGATGTAACATTTGAAAGGAGTTTACTGATAGAGTGACGTGTGTCCCCCGTGTTGCGTAACGCTTCCTGGCGACACCCCACCTGCTATATTTAGCATGAACAGGTGTGCTATTTTCGACCCCACTCCACCTCTGCTTAAGTGGAGTGATTATGAGAGTAATCCCCGCGCCCAGCAGGAAGCTTAGGGCTCAGGGCCAGAGTGGGGACTATAGGCTGGCTAGTCGCTAGCGCCTCCAATAAGCTTACTGTATCTGTGTCTGCTACTGAACAGTTGATGCTCCATTTTGGCTCAAAGGCACACTAGGTGGCTGTTAGCCAGAGGTACAGTAATGTGAGGCTGGAGCATTGTATGGCTAGGGAAGGCTCAGTACAGTACATGGACTTTACCCACATACTGTATACAGTATTGTACTCTGGGATTAAAGTGCGATTGTAAGAAAAGTTCTTTGATAGATTTGACTATTTGAAAGCCATGCGGTGGCAAATAAAACAGTAGCAGGCTATAGAGTGTGTTTCTCTTCATTTTCATGGATTAGGAGAAGAGGGGGTCAGACGTGAAGGTTTTGTCATGGTGCATCTCCTTCTCTTTCTCTCCCATCCTGATTAGAGGTGACAGGTGAGGATGCTGCAGTATCAGCTGTGCTGTCTCACCACCTTTGACCTCTCCTGTCACTCTTACACACACACACACACACACACACACACACACGCACTCATACACACACACACACACACAGGGTGGCATGTCCTGTTTGTTTACACCTACAGTGCAGCTTGTCAGTTTTAATTCAACATGTCCAAGGATACATAGGCCTTAGAAGCAGACTGCATTAGACTCATCTGAGACAGGGAGTGTGGGTGTATCAGTCATATCTGACATTTCACTTCGCGAGACCCCTTTATCGTATCCATTACTGTCCAAATGAAAACCTGCAAAAGCCAGCCAGACTTGGCAAATCATTTGGAAACGTGTTGTGGACTGCCCTTTGGGGAATTGTTGGCTACAAAGAGAGAAACCAGAAATCTGACTGGAATAAATATACCCTTTCCTGCACTCATGTCGTGTTTGTTGTTTTTGCACTACCTACTGTAAGTCTCATGTAAGTCTCTCTTTCTCTCTGTTTTTTTTCCCCCTTTCAGCCCCAACAGAAAGATATCCAGCACAGCGTTTGGACGGTAAGTCAACCTCCTCTTCCGCACACCCATATGTCCCTTCACAAAGTAAACCTCTTATTCAGGGGGTGGAGGTGTGTGTGTGGGTGGATTAGCAGTAATGTTTGTGTAGTAGCATGCCTGCAGCGTCTGTGAGAACACCGCTGTTAGCGTTAGCATTTTATTGACTCATCAGCTTAATTGGCCCCAGAGTCCGGACCCGAACGCTTCACCTGCTTCGGTTGAGCTTGCAGTCAGATGATGACAAATGGCTTTTTATGGGGGCAAAGGCATACTGGGCACTTCATTAGGGCTAATTAATGTCTTTAATTAATGGGTTTTTGTGTAGGCTCGAGTTGTTTACTACGGGGACGTTGTCCCAGCGGTTCACGCTGCCTTGATGGTTACGTCAGAGTGGCCTAATCAAGACAGCCCGCTGAGGTGGATGCAGAGATGTACTGTAGGACCGTATTGGGGAGTTAAAGAAATATGCTCATATTTGACCATTAGCCACAATATGGAATGTCTATGGTACACATGAGTTGAATAGCCTACAGTACAAATAGTTTTTATACATACAGTGTGTATTCGGCTGTTTTTTCAGGACTGAATCTTGATGTCCAGCCTAAATTTTTTGGGGTAGTGACATGGAAAAACTGAAATGTGTTGTGTCACTTTGCAACCATAAACACTTTTACAACTTTTACAACTCTTCTCTCACAAGATCGCTTTTCCATTGTTAGTATCACATCTGAATCAACATTTGCACCGTGCACAATGCCCTCTGGCTGCCTACTGTATGCATTTGCACTAATCATACTTGTGTGATCAAAAAACCTCCAGGCACTCTGGTATGAAAAACAAACAATTTAAAGCTTTATGCGGGGATGGGGATGTAATCAATAATAGCACATAACAACATAACATCATAACATCCACATAAACCAGAACACTTTGGAACACAACCCCATTTTTGGTCCCTCCACAGACAGTTATCGTCACAGTGAAAGTCACGTCAGATCATTGACACGATGGTCATATATTGTACACGTACAGAAACTTAATTAAGACTTAAGACTAAGTTGTAAGTGAGCTTGTTGCTCAAGAAGTGCTTGTTGTATTGGCTCATCAAGCAGGCTAGGCACATTTCTGACTGCGTCCTCACATTCACATATTGTATCAGCAAAAGGTCAGTTAAAACTTGACCATGGCATATTTTGAAAATAGTTTCACAGTGATTGTGTGCCCTGGGAAGGGCACTTTTGTTTTTATAATTCTGAAATTCTGAGCACACTGCTGTATATCTACAAACATTTTGGCCATTTCACATACATGTAAACATATTTTAATTAGTGTATGGATGTCAGTCGTTGTCATGGAAACACTGCGTCCCCCTCATTCCTCCTCCCCTCCTCTGAACATGTCGGCCAGCTTCTGGAAGCGTGGGCCCCACTCGTTGAGGAAGTCGTAGTCCTGGTTGTCTCCGGAGCAGGAGGAGTTAAGGGAGCTGAGGGTTCCCGCCTCAGAGCCCGCACCCTCGTGGTCAAACACCAGTAGCGAATCATACGGCGGGGCTGTAGGGTCATTATCAGCCGCCTTCAGATTCTGTAGACACACACACACACACACACACACACACACACACATGTACAGTATTTCCAGAAAATTAGGAAGATTAGGAGAATGATAACTTCATCAAAGCATACAAAGCAAGCAAAGTATCGATAAACCTTTTGGTGTAAAAACTGTACACATCAGAAATGTGTGACCCCATGGCATGAGAGGGATCACAGACTTCTAACTGAAAATGAACCACCGACTGGCAGTTATCGTCATTGTGAGGCGTCCTGTGTCAGTTTGACTGAGAGTCAACTCACCTCATCAATAAAGTTCCCGATGTCATCAGGGTTGGCAGGGCGTGGCTGATACTGTGGTAGTGGTATAAAGGTGGGAATGATGTCATTCCTGAATACTTCAGGCCGGTTATCCAGACCTCTGTGGAGCATGCCCAAGTCATAATCCTGACAGACAGACAGACAGACAGACACACAGACAGAATGAAGGCTCAAGATGACCGTCACAAAAAGGGCTTATAATTGGAAGCACAGAGTTCTAAGAATCTCTCTTTTCTCAAATGACCTCATCCGTCATTCAGTGATTTATGACTGTGGTCAAATTACTTGGAATGATGCTAGTGTGAACATCCTACAAGTTATACAATCTTTTAAAGGTGAACTATGAGGTCTTGCATGTTTTTTAGCGCAATTTCATCTCTGTCTCAAATCGTAGGCATCTCCCCTTGATCTGCCTGCCCCCTGAATACATTGTGAAAAGGTCTCTGTAAAACGCCAAACAAACACGAGGGCACCAAAACATAACAAACCACATTTCAGCCAAACACCAACGAGATGGTTAGGGGAGGGGAATGGGGTTAGTGAGCATGCATATATGGGTGGGGGGCAGTGAGAAAAGTTGATCTAGTAGCGTGAATTTGAGAGTGGCGTTTTGTTTACGCGGAACATCAACAGAAGTGACATCATTCAGGATCTCATAGTTCACCTTTAAGACCTTTAAAGACCAAAGTTGGGGTGAAGCTCATTTCATTGGCAAGACTATGTACAGTACTGGTGTACTATTAGAATACTGGATCAGGAGCACTATGCATTTTTTCAAGAACCCTTGCATTGGGTTTCTCCTTAATGCTAAATGGGTATCTGGTTTCAAAGAAAATGGGAATTCCTATATTTTGTCACTTAAAAAAGTTTAATGGAGGCCCAGCTGACGCCAACACCAGCTAACGCGCAGCGGCTCACCTGGTCGTCTTCACCTCCGCCCTCCTCGTTATAGTTGCAGATGTTGTCCCTGAGGTCATCCTCTGGTAGGAAGGGCTTCTTTGTCACCTTGGTCTTCCTCCTCAGGAGCATGACCAGAAGTAGGACTAACACTTAGGGGAAGAATAAAAATTACAGGAAGAAAGGCATCATCATTCACAATCACATTTTTTTTTTACACAGTTAATAAACACTAAACTCCCAGCAGCAGAGAAATGTTGAAGGGACTATTTTCACAGAGTTTTTTAACACTTTATAACAATCAAAAATAGTTAAATAAACAAAATAAGATATTGTAGATAATCTTACAAAGTAGGGCTAGAATGCCTCCTGCCACCAAAGGTAGGTATGCTTCACTGATGCCAATTTCTGTGCAGGCATACACGTAGTTAGCTCCTTTGCAGTTGCATACTTCAATGTCTACAATGCTTTCTTGGCTCAGGCCATGCTGGTCCCCAACAGTCAGACTGATGTTGTATTTCTTTTTCGGCAACTTGTACTTCATGTTGAGTATGATGCCAGTTTCTGAAACACAATGCAGATTGAATGTGTACAGTAAAATAAATCTGTTTCAATTATGTGTATTCCTATTTACTGTACCATTTACAGTAAATGTGTTTATACCCATCTAGGCTGACAAAGATGGCCGAGCCCTACCTCATCCTTTTCCAGTGGTTTCCATTCAGTGTAGACCAACAATTACACCTTACTTTAGCTGACCACATTGTACAGTACATACAGTACCATGTGAGCAAAATTAGAGACTAATACCCCTGCAGAAAATTCCAGTTACAGTAATTGTCTCTGTAGGGTTGTATACTGTTCGACCAGAGTCACATTCTTACTTGTGTCAGTCATCTCCGCGTTCCAGTGTTTGTCCGAGTCGTCGTTTGTCAGCTTTACGTAGTACGGAGGGCCGTTTCCTTTGCTGTCTTTATCCGTGACATTGAGTACCACAGGAACTGGCTCCACATTGCACAGCCAAACATTTCTCTCCACCACTGCTGGAGGGTTGTCATTCACATCCTCCAACTCAATATAGAGTGTTCCTGTGCCAGTTTCGGGGACAGTGTCTGTTGTAGACCAAGGAGGAAATTACAATGAAAACAAAACACAATAGATATCTGAAGAGAGATAAAATTTCCCTTAGAAACGTACCATCATCCATAGCCAGAATGAGAGCTTTGTATTGGCCATTTCTATTCTGGATTACAGTAGACCAAAATTGAGATTCCCGGTCCATTGGAGACTTCACTTTAATCATTCCTGTTTTTTCATCCACATTCAGCAAGTCAGCTGGATCACTGCCTATTTTGTACCTGCGAAGAAGCAAGTCTATTTTCAGGTCATAGTCATAAAATTTTTCAGTATTCAAAAGAATTTCAACTTTTTCCATTGATGTAATACAGATAGGCTACTTTAATTGATCACTTTAATTGTTACAGTTGATTTTTCTTATGGAAATATGAGAATATCTGTAAGAAATATAGTATTATAGTAAAATAGGGTATTAAAGGGTATTATGCTGCTGAATTATCAAATTGGCACAACCACTCACATTATTCCCTGCTTTCTAGCTGTATCAGGGTCTGTGGCTTCGTACTGCAACAATGCAGTGTCTATGGGAATATTTTCAGGCTTAGAAATGTTTATCTGTGCTGCACTGAAGAAGGGAGCCTCATTGACATCCTCAACATTCACCACCACCTGAGCAGTGGATGTTGGCAGAGGAACGACAAAGGGGATTTCGTTCTCCACTGCAACCAGCAGTGTGTATTTGGAAACTCCTTCAAAATCTAAAGGCTAGATTACAACAAACAGAAACGGGCAGTTAGGATGTGTTAGTAAAAATATCTATCAATCAATCTATCAGTCTATCAATTTCTATCTGGCTATCAAATTCAAAAGATGCATGACTAATTTCTCACACCTTGCCTGTCTTGATGATGCCCTCCTGTTTGTTGTGGCCCGTCTCAACACTGAAAACCCCCCCTGTGTTCCCACTGATAATCTTGAACTTGGCGGCCCAGGCAGGGGTGTTGGGTTCATCTTTGTCTGTCACATACATCTTCACCACCACTTCCCCCGCTTGATTCTCAGGGACAGCTGCCATATACTTTACAAGCAAAATATCAACAAAAATTTTAATTTCTTTTGTCATTTTTGTGACTTTATCTACCGTCCTTATTCTGTTTTTTACCCTTAATGCTTTTACCTCCCATCATTGACTTTTTGCTTTTATTTTGCTGATTTCAATTTTACACATTGAAATAAAATGTACTATATACTGTATAATTTCACCTTTACTAAGGAAGCTTTATTCTTCCAACCTCTATCATACCTTGCATGCTTACCTGAGAAGGCTCGAACTGTGGAGCGTGGTCATTGTCGTCAGTTATAGTAATTATTGCTTTGCAGACTGTGTTTATACCTTCTCCTTCATAGTCTGCTGCTTGAATTTCCAAAGTATACTCTGAAATTTCCTAGAAAAGCAAAAATAGAAAGATTGGTCACTCAGCTTTATATAACAAAAACAACAAAAAACTCAATTGAAGTGTACCTCTTTGTCCAGTGTCTCAGTATCCACACTGATTTTTCCTGTGATGTTGTTGATGGAGAAGGAGAATGTGTCTTTTTTAAGCAGTGGAGGATTTTGACTCAAAATTTTATATCTGATGTCAGAATTGGCATTGTTGGGCTCATCTGCATCGGTGGCTACAACAGTCATGACCTCCGTGCCTGTACAGCAACACATAAATATCATATTCACAATCTGTGGCCAAGGTCTGTAACTGATTACACAAATAATAATAATAAGAAACATGGCACACACACAACAGAACCTAAAGCAACGCATACATTAAAAAACTTTTTTCATTAAGACACATTAAAACAAACCTATTTTTGATGCCTCTGAAACATTTCCCGAGAAAATATCCCTCTCACAGATAGGCTTGTTATCATTTTGGTCTGTTACACGGACTTCAATTTGTGTGGGATCTTCCTTTATGTCGCCACTTATAGATTCTGCTGTAGCATTAAGCTAAGCCATTGAAATTAAAACAAAATGATGTATATTAATAAATCCAGTCACTGCGCATTTAATACAACAGTTGATCAAAAGTATTTTTCAAATAGCAATAAAAATATAATAGTAGTACAAGGCAAACTACATATATAGCTACAAATATAATACAACACCAATAGCTTAATAAAAATCCAAAAAAAGACAGTGTTATTACATAAAATGAAATTCTATATACAGTTTTGATAAAATAAAATAAAATAAACAGAAAAAAAGCTTTTATAAATTTGATATGGATGTTGCAGGTGTGTAAGCCCAAAATTGATAAATCAAACATGTAAACAAATGAAAAACATACCCAGTAGGCAGCCTTTTTTTCTCTGTCCAGCTGTCCAGTGACGTAAAGCTGTCCGCTCTCTGGGTCAATTTTGAAGAGGGTGTTAGCCCCATCACCAGTAATTCTGTAAATAACCTTTATTTTCTTGGCCAGGTCGGTTTTAATCTAAAAGTCCCATTGAATCAATTAATAATCAATCTGACCACAATATAATGTACAGTACACACATCATCTCACTGCAATACACGCTTCACCATCTACCGCACACCCACCTGGAACATTTCCTGTGGAAAAGGGCCTCTGAGGTTTTCCGGAATGTTGTAGGGAGGGATAACCCACTCCCTCTTTCTCCTCCTCAAACCACCAGATAACTTTGGACTTTGAACTGCTACAAACTGTGGAGTTGACGGATGACACCATAAACAAACAAGCTTGAGTAGCATTCAAACAAACAACTAACCCTAACAAACGTAATTGCACACAAAAGTTGTACAGTATACGCTGTATTTCCGCCGGATGCTAAAGCAGCAGGACCCCTGTTCTGATTCACGGTTTCAGTGGTGCACTTAAAAGTGTGTCCAGATGTCTGCAAAAATAATATTTTTTTTCTAGTCTGTAAAAACATCCAATAGAGGTCAGTAATCAGGTCAAAGGTCAGGCCATCTTGTGCCACCATTGCTTACCTGGTGTAGGTCCCTCTGCTGGTGTTGGTACTGGTAGAGAGGCTGGTGGAGCTCAACATGTACAGCCACTGTGTGCTTCCTGCCTTGGGGGTCCCACCCATGCACCAACAACCTCTCATGTCCATCACGCAGAGTCACCCGCCTCTTAACCTTTACCGTTCCGTCTGTGTCCACCCTGAAACGCCTATCAGCCGCCTCAAAAAGAGTTTGCGCTCGGCCAGTGCAGTCATTAAACACAACTGTGGAGAGTCAAAAGGACAAGTGGAGGGTGTGGATTAGAGACAGCATGAGCACAAGACAGCACTGACTCTTTCAGTCCATCCTGGAACCTTGAAGAAAAGAAAAGTAAAGTGGAATTTCACTGGTATTTAGCAGATGCACTCATCCAAAACAGCACAGAATCACAGTATGGGGTGGGTGAAGATTGGGCATGGCCCGGGGTTATGAGATGGACAAATGAAGGACTAGCTGACACAGGGGATGAGGCGT
>JASCQY010108586.1:0-18996 GCA_030264315.1 Sardinella tawilis
CAGCCACCACATGCAGCTCCCTTGTTGATATGCACAGATACACACATACATACATACATACACACACACACACACACATAGGAGATATAGACATAACAAAATGTTAAAAGATTTCATTAGCATTTAATCCAGCATAGAAGTTAATTACATAACACCTCTTTCCATCTCAGAATACAGTATGAAACAGCAGGTAGCAAATGTAGCAAATGTTTACAATAGGCCTATCAGTAACATTGTTTACATACTGCATCTAATCGATATATGCATTTTAAAGTACACCCACACTATTTTACTACTTTAGTGATATGAATTCACACATCATCATTTGTTGTTCAGATTTGACATGCTTTTTCATTTTCATCTCGGAAACATTCTGGGAAATAAAATACAAGGGAAATTTATTTCATGGACTAGTATAGAGTGGTTGGGAAATAATAATCTTGCCATTTTGTAATAAGCAGTCTCCATGGAAACAGTTGACAATTTTCTGCAACCAAGGTCCTTCTTACACTAAGATGGGCAATGAGGGGCCTTTTTTCAAATACACAAATCTAGAAGATGCCTAGATTTTTCCCTCTTAGTCCAAATTGGCTGTTCTTTTAAATATAGCCTACAGTATCCTGTAATTTTATAAAGTTCTTCACGTAAGTAGAGATGCATGTTTCTTTAATGACTTCAATGTAGTGATGAACATT
Source organism: Sardinella tawilis (assembly GCA_030264315.1). NCBI lineage: Eukaryota > Metazoa > Chordata > Actinopteri > Clupeiformes > Clupeidae > Sardinella > Sardinella tawilis. Next base: position 696 of record JASCQY010108586.1, read on the forward strand.
GGTGGTGAACAAAAAAAATAAAATCTTTCTTGCTTGCTTTCTTGCTTTGCCCAAAATGTCTAGACACAAGGTCATTCTTTGAGTGTGGATATTGTGAAAAGGCACTGACATCACTATTAATACATTATAATACCTGAATAATACATTTGGACTTAAGACCAAGTCTCCCATCCCACAGGGATAGACTAATCAGCAGAAGGCAAAGCTAAAACAAATATTTGTCAATACAGTCTTTTTTAAAAAATAAATAAACAAAAAAAGCACAGCACTACATTCAGAAAAGCATTTAAGAACAAATCCTATTTGACAGACAGACAGGAGTTTGAGAGGATGCCGCATCTCCTGTCGTTTGCTCAAATGCCATTAAATTGCATTTTTGACCTCAAAGGAATACAAATATACACACAAAAATATGAAGAGTGAGAAAGACAGAATTACAGAGCGAGAGAGAGAGAGAGAGAAAAAGAAAAAATATTCAAGAGGGAAATAGACAAATGTAAACTATCAAAGCTGCAAATAATCTGCCTTTCAAACACCTCTCTCCTAGCATGTATTTTTTATTTATTTATTTATTCATTTATTTTTGAGCACCTAATTGGTCTGCACACGTGGCCATGGTGCAAGGGGTCAGTGTCTCCTTAGGTGACTGACTGAAGGACCATAAACAAATCAATCAACTCAATCTACCTAACAAGAGCTGAGGGAGCATTATAATGACTATGAGGGTGAGAGAGAGAGAGTGAGAAACAGAGAGTGAGAGAGAGGGATGGTGAGACTTTGAAGACATAAAAAGGAAAAGAGAGGGGGAAATAAATTGGCATTTACTTGACTTGACACGAAAGGGTCTGAGAGGGCCAGGCAAGTTCAGTGATATGCTTTTGAAGTCCCTCCATGCCCCCACCCCTTCCTTTTCTTTCATTGTGACAGACCAATCCAAATAAGATCTACCTGTTCATCCAAGCCTATGACTAGGTGCAATTACGAACCAGGGGAAAAGATTAAATGCAAATTTCGCCGAGGCATAGAGAAAAGAAGTGGCAGTGTGTGGGACAAGCTTTGCCCAACCTAATTGCACCTTAAAAGGTTGCATATTTATGTCCAAAGCGCTTCTCTGATGGTGGTGTCCTCACATTAATTGGCTCCTTTGTGCTGTTCGTTGCAATGGCATATCAGAACATCACTGAGGTGACCTTTTTTAAAAGAGCCCCTATCCTCTCTACTTTTCTGTACCATAAGCAGATGCTAAATAAAACTCACAAATCTGTACTGTTGGGACGTTAGTATTAACTGTGTGTATGTGTGTGCGTGTGTGTGTGTCACTGTGTGTCAAACATTGTCACTGTGGCAAAACTCTAAGAGTTTATTCTGCTTTTTCAATGTATTCTAATGGCTGTTGTAACAAAAGTGCCACATCCAGTATCTATTTACACTTTTGCTCAACAGACTCTCAAGTAGAGGCCAATTGCATTGGCTCTCTGTCTGACATGTGATAGGGTGATAAAACTGAGCTATTAGCTTTTTATTTAGTCTTTCTTCTGCTCCTTCTTTATAAGATATGTTTTTGCACTGAAGAACATAGTCACCTGATCATAGTCAAGTAACCTGTGCAGCCCAGTTAAAAATGACCGTAAATTATTTAATTTAAAGGAGTTATCCGGAGTGAATCAAACCGAAGCCCTGTTGTCTGAGGCTGCCGAGTGCTGTCGATAGGTATCAGAATAACAGCAGTAGGTATAACGTAGACTGAATTCAAGAACTGGCCGCTACCGCTAACAGATTAGGGCATATGAAAACGAAACAGACATGCCCTAATCAATTAACGTCATTCTCATAACTATCGATAGCACATAGCAACATGAAACAACAGGGCTACAAGTTGATTGACTCCGGATAATTCCTTTAACAAATACATAGTTATTCATGCTTATCTCTGGTGGAGAGCAATAACATTGAAAATTGCAATTTTCAGTTGCTTCATCAAAAGTAGAGATATAAACTGGGAAAGGAAACTTGACTCTCCCTAATGACCACAAGTCTAGGATGACTGAAGAAAATCATTGTATTCAAACTTTTATGTACAGAGAGATGTTGCTAATTGTTCCATGGTTGATAGTCCAAAATCCCAATGTGACCTCTGATGTGACCTGGAGACTCACTGTCTAATGGTAGAGTGCACTAATCCGTGATGGTGTCCAGCTGTATTTTTAACATGATGAAGTAAACACAGTGTCAGAGGAGTAAAAGGGAGGAGCTGATCTGACCTGCACCCTCATTAGAGCCCTTCTCAGAAGACAAGGCCATCATTAGTTGCCATGGAAACACTCTCATCAGCATCCGCCATCCTCAGTTTCGTCAACACCGGGTGATGCACTTTCACTTTTCTCTGAAGGAAATAGGAGGGTTACATAGGAAATGCTTTCTCTCTCTCTCTCTCTCTCTCTCTCTCTCTCTCTTTCCCCCTCTCCCTCTCTATCTGTCTCTCCAACATTGCCTCTGAACACTGCTCTTAAGTGCAATGCCCGGAAATGTACCCAGCCCAAAATAAACTATGCCTCTGTCCAAACACTAGAGCTTGTCATGAGTTTATACCAGAGATAATGAGGGAATGACTGAACTGTGATGACCTGACATTTCCTGTTTCGTTCTTTCTCTCTTTTTTTGACCATGGAGAAGTAGTCTGGCACCCTTTGCAGCAGAACTGCAGATTGGATGGTCTGATGGCTCTCCTTGGAGGATGTGGCCTTGAAAGCTCATTCCAGGAATCCATTGCCATGTCGTGTTCACACCTTTCCAGACATGAGAAAGTGAACCTCAGAGAGAGGCAGAAAGGAGACATTGCACTGACAGGGAGCAGAGAGGAGGAGAAGATGATACAACACAAGTGGGAAATGAGCAAATTAGATCACCAGCAAAAAGAGTACAAGAGAGACTAAGATGGGACCAGGTTAAGGAATGACACTCATGGAGAGAAATAACAAAGAGAGGTCACACCACTTATGCAATCTTTGACTGTTTCAGCCGTTCACTTGCAGAATCTCCATTGTCCTCCCATTCTAACATGCATGCATGCTTGAAAACATACACTGTCACAGATAGCTAGCTCGCTAGCTAGTTATAGCCAGTAAGAGATTCCAGTCCAATCCAAGCTGGGGTAGTGTGAGGGTATGTGGGTATGGTATTTGACTACAGGCTAGGAGCAATACAGACTCAAATATATAAGTCTATCTCACTCCTCCCCCTCTGTGTGACATTGAAGAGTTGTACTGTAAGGCCCATAGAGCAAAGGACCACCTCATCCTGCTTGTGTCAGAGACAACACTATTTATCTCCAACACATGGAATACGTTCATTCTGACAGCCATACCGGAAAATGGATATCCGAAAGATAGATCTAATTTATTGAGCACAATATTTACAATACTGGATGATTGTGTGGCATTGTCACAACTTGAGCCCCGGCCACTCCAACATTGAGGTTCAGAGAATCCAAGCCCCACCTATACCCCAGAGCAAAATGATGAGAGACGGAATAACACTCAGAGGAAGTGAAGAAAAGAGAGAAAGAAAGAGAGATAGACAGACAACCAGATGGAGAATAGAGAAGAGAGAACAAAGAATGAATGAGATGAGGTAGTATTGCAGGTAGTGGTGGTGCAGGACCCTCTGCAGTGCACCAGTAAATATGCTATGCATGTGGTAACTCCTTACAACGAGATGTATGGGCCCAATGAACTGAAGCGTACAAGCCTTGTAGCTTACAAATGAGCATTGGCTCCCCAGTGAGCAGATCGCTCAGACTTCTGGTGCCAATGTCTGGTTTGGTGCCAATTTCTTTTACTGCCAGCTCATACTGACCTCAGCTGTCCGCCAGTCGACATTAGAAAATAAGTCTTAACAAGGTGAACAGGATCCCACTTATTACTGTATATAGATACCTGTCTAAACAAGGAAAGAAACTTCTCATCGTTTTTTTTTTTTTAATTAATGTGTTATCAGTTTGCTGCTTCAGAGAAACAGACAAATGTGTAGAAGGGTCACCTTTGACACACTATGTGTATAAATATGCATCAGATACATGTATCCCCATGGCTCTGTTCAAGCAGATGGACCAAAGCTGCTCCTGGTCCCACATTTTTCAGTTTACTGGTTCATAAATCAGACTCGGTGTGGATCTCAGCTCTTTTTTCAAGAGAGTCATCACCTGCAGATTTTCCCTGCCAGCAAACATTACTTCACAGGCCTGTTCACTTTTGCCAGGCAGTAAATCAGAGTCAAAGTGTCGACAACCACAGACTTCTGCCAAAAGGAGATCTGTAGCAGTGGCGTAATTGATGCCATACATTAGGCCAACCTCTGGCGAACACAAGCCAGGTGCCCACTTTGTCTTTCATTTATTTCATGTTATGTCGATTTTTATACTTTATGAGAGCATCATGGAAAATAAACAGAGATAGAGATTTTTTATACCCCTAAATAATGGATTTGACTTTCCTTTGACGCTGTTCCCAACTGACTTCAGGCCCGCGGCACTTTTAAAGATCTAGACGAGCAGTATTAAGTTACTGATGATGACAAAAAAACACAGAGACCTTGAATAAATCAGAAACCCCTACAGTAGATCACCTCTGATAAAAACTTGAACAAAATACTTCAAAATTTTATGAGACATGATGGCAGATGGCAGTTCATATTTCATTTGGGAAATGCTTTAAGTCTGGCAAAGCCTACTTAAAGGAGGCTCCTGTGTCTCAATGGCAGGCAAAGGTGCGTGAGGTCAAACAAGTTCCCAGCCGGGTAGCATTAGTTTGTTTGTTAAAGCAATCGTCCGAAGTACTTCCGCCGTGTTGGTCGTTGGGCTCACTGCTTATTTCTGTCCATCATTGAAATCCATTGGACATCCACATTGTGAGTTTGCTTTCCATCTCTTATATATGCTACTCTCTAACTGTGTGTCATCATTAAAGGGTCTCTGATACATCTATTTGTGTGCATTATATCATAAAGGGAATGGGAGACCAGTGGGGGGTCAGTTTCTTCTCTGACTTGAATTCTGCTGGATGGTTCTTATAGTGGACAACAAATTCAAAAAGCCTACTGCCACAATGCCGACTGACATCTTGTTGATGGCTATGCTGCCTATTCAGCATGTTAAATGAGACACAAACGAGCTGTGCAGAAATTTGCCTATATTGGCCAAGCTGCTCAAATTTAGGCCAAAGGCAGAAACCGACACCATCAGACCATTGACATGGTACCCTTGCTTTTAGTCTCTCTACTCTCCTGATATGCTGGTGGCTACTCAAGCGCCCTTATGCAGGAGTGGCCAAGCCATAATACAGTACCTACTGTACCTAAGAGCAGTCAACAGTACAAACTATAAAAGTTTCTCCTGTGAGAAGACCAGATGGCCATTTTTGGCAATAGGAGATTGGTGCAGCGCTGAGTGGATTTAAATATTTTTCACCTCATACTTAATTCTATGGGCTGGGTAAACCCAGATGGGCTGGTAGCAAACTAGAAGTTTGCTGCGTGTCCATCTGGATATAAGCCCACTGCAGCCCCATCACACCAAAAACTGTAGAACCTGACACCACAGGCACTTATCCAGCATGAGGCAGGCACTATATGGTCCACAAATAACAGACATCTGCATTACTGTCTGTGGTTAAACTTACAGATTGGTTTAACATGTTGGTCATTTACATGAAAGATGTGTTTGCTGCACCTCTTTAAAACTATGATGATAATTTAATGCGTTGCTTCAACTTTAAATAAAATGTTGGTCGCACTCTTAGAAATGGGTGGTGGCTATATATAGCCAGTCTTGATTGACAGAAATATGCGTTTTGTTACCTGCATTGAAGTCAAAGAGTGAATGAAACTGTGTGAAGATAGATGTCCTCATCAGTTCAGTATTGTGCCTCCACCAGCTGTACCGAATACAGTGTTATGGGCTTTCACTTGACATTCATCAGTGTGAGCTGGAGTAGCCTACAAGCTGTGCATTCAGAAGACCATAGAGTGTCTGTTATCAGTCATGCTGTGGGTTTCACACACTACTTCAGAAGATGGGTGTTGCGCAACAGAGCATTGGGAAGAAAATTAGCCGTGAGGAACGATAGGAGAACTGAGCAGAGAGTGATCAGAGAGAATTCATGTCACACCTCTCTCCCACACAAAGACGGAGTGAAATGTGGTCCACTTCACGAAAAAAAAAAAAGAAAAAACATGGATAGCGTCATGTTCAGTAGGATACTTTTCAGCTCCGTGTGAAGCCACCCTGGCAGATTAGCTAAGTGGTGTTAAGCATGTGAGAGTGATATTTCCAGCAGAACAACTTGCCTGGCATTGAAGGGATCAGTACAGTTTGCTCTGTCTAGTCCTGTTGAGAGAAACACAAAAGTAGATTCCAGACCAGCACTTTTTTTTCTGCAAGCAGGTGAGGTTTTTTTTGCAAGAGATTTGACAGCCAGCTTGCTTTGAAGTCTTCACATCTTCCCATCCCAGTTGCCCCATCATCCCCCTCTTCATTCCGAGGGCCATCATCCGTACTCTGCTGAGCTGTCAGCAGCTCACCCTGGCTCTCTTCACCTCCGAAGGGAACTGGGCGAACATTTGTCACATCATTTTCTCCTCTGGCTAAAGCTGGGAGCAGACCTCACAACCTTTTCAGTCATTAGGTTGTTCCTCATATTAAGCATTCATTTATAACATATCACGTACCTGTACTAGCCTGACTAATGCCAGACTAAATCACAAGTGAGATTTAGTCTGGGGACCACCTATTAATTTTCCCGCACGGAATGAGAAGTTCAGTTTGTCCAATAGTTTGTGCATTGTCTTGCCATCAATCCTAGCTCTGTGATTGGTCCCCAAAATCATGCGAAAATTTCGGCCATGGTCTCCAGGCTGCCTAGCAATTCGGAACGAATGCGCAAGGCAGCATGGGTATTCCCAGGCTATACCTGTACCACCACAAAAAAAAAAAAAAAAAAAAATCCCCACTACACATCTGGATCCAAGCATTCCATTGTATCAAAGTCAGGGTTAAACATCAGGAGGTCTCTTCCTAGCTTATGGGGCACTGCTCATTGACGTCAACACAGTTCTGGATGACCCTGGTGGTCACAACAGCAGGAGATGTAATAATTTAAAGGCTCCCAGAACACTGTGGGAGGGCACAGCAGAGGGAATTCAGCCGAGCAGTGTCTCTAATGTTAGCACAGGTGTGGTTTTAGAGACTGAGATGAGTTTTGTCTCTCTCTTTCCTCTGAGGGCAAAGGAGCCATTAATGTCATGGCCTGTGATGAGAATGAAGCTAGCACACATAAAAGGTGTCAGTTACAGTAGAATGCAATTTTTGGAACCCCTTGGTAAGCATTCTGTAAAGTTGCTATGGAACTTCATCCATCTCAGCGAAAGTTACTGTACTTGTCACCACCGACAGTGTGTCACAGTATTTTTCGCACTCAACATGGCCATAGCAGGAATTGGTAAAATAAAAGAATATGCAGGAAAATGCTCAAACACAATTCAGCTATAGGATACATAGTCTTACATGGGACATTCATAAGCAATTAGAGAAAGACGATAAAGAATAAAACCAAGAATTAGCTGGAAAGCAAATGAGAATTACTTACTCTTGTTGGCCAGGCTCATAGCTCCTTTCTGTCTCACCACCTGGGGGCATCTTAATCAACGTTATTGATCTGCCAAGCTCATTCTGCCCTTTCCTCATACTTTCCAGTCTGATAATGAGGTACCTGGAAGACATTCCTGGGAAGATGCCAAGAAGCGCTCCACTGGGACAACAAAGAGATATTCAATTAGGGCATTGAGGTGCTATTTACTTTGCATTGAATCTGGCAGCACTTTGGATGGAGTGCTGCTCCAAGAGCTCCTGATCAAGTAAAACTCTCAAAAAACAGAGCAGTCTGCCTATTTGCTTCATTGGTTCAATGAGACGCTTTTTCAAGCCAAACTGAACCAATATAATAGACGAAGGGAATGCAACACAACCTTCCTTCTGAACCATGTGGAAGCTCAGTACCACATAAGACCCGATCTGTTTCGTTATTAATGGGAAGATGTGTAGAGGTTATGGTTAAGAGATGAGGAGGATATCTGACAATGCATATCACCTATTAATAATTAACCAAGGTTATGCACAGAGAGCTGTTTAATTCACACTTCTGTAGCCTTTATCGACTGTATGTCTGTTGAATATACTGAAGATATTAGTCTATGAAAAACTGTTAATGATGATTTACTAATGGTATATACAGTATAATTTAACTTCAACATTAATTCACTTATTCTTTAAGTCTGACAGATTTTATTTCATATAATTTTGAATCAAAATATAGCTGCCGTCACAGTTTGTAATGCTCATCAATATTTGATCATACTGAATAGGAATAGTTCGATAAAAAAATGACAGTCTCAAACAGACTCAAAGATTTGTGTAGAATGAAATTTTTAATGAGAAAAATGGAGGCCAACATCATGTACAGGCCTACATCTGTGGACGGTGCTGGGAGATGTGCTTTGAATGCTGCACCTGCGCCTCAGACCTTGATGCATGTAGAATGTAAAGGAGCATGCACAGTAGGAACTGTATGCGTTCTTTGATTGCACTTTTCAAAGCACATAGGCTAACACATAGAGTAATCCTTTGTCCAGGAGAAGCTGGATTCAAAAACAGGTTGTTAACTTCACTCTGATTAAGATTACTATCTTAAAGGGACAGCACATAATTTGAATCCAAGTTACTGTAATTTTGGGATTGTTAATTTGAAATAATTTTGGCTCACTAATATCTGCTCAAAATGAGAGACTAAGGACTCAGAATGAGCCATAGACCATAGGGCCCCTTCACAAGTGGCCATATTGTTGACCTTTGCTGCGTTAGCTGTTCTTGCAGGCTAATTCCAATTGAATGTTAGTTTTAAGTCTTCCCTCTTTCTAAATTTTCAACCAGCTCTGTAATGCGCCCGAAACCCTAGCAATAATCTGTCCTGTGCGATTATCAGTCATATTTACCTTCATGTTCTCAGACATTCGGCATCAAAAATCTAGTGTAGATCTGACAGACAGCTGCATTAACCAATTGATTCTACTGTATGTCAACTATATGGCTGTAGATACCTCTGTGATGCTAACCAATCGAAACAGCCTAATTCCAACCACTTTGTTGCTTGAGGAGCAGGATGCAAAATGCATGGGAAATTATGGGCCCCCGTGAGAACATGGGTTAGGGAACATGGATTCTGAAATGTTGGGTTTGTCTGAAAAGCAATTCTCTGAATTCGCATCATGTATTGGGTAGAAATCATTTTACTTCATATAGTCAAGCTAAAGTGTGCTGAGCTCCCTTTCAACACAGCAGGATATGATTCACACTCTGTTCAGAAGTATATCATAAAAATATTATTTTAGCTTTAAAGCATCAACCACCACAACTCTGCATTAGAGCATGCTGTTTATTCAGGAGAGGCCAGCTGCAAGAACTACGGTCTCCATAGAAATCCCCTCTTCCCATGGAAATCCCTGTTGTCCATATAAACCCCTATTGTGTGGAAATCCCTGCTGCCCATAGAAATCCCCTCTCACCATTTGCATATGCATTATCAACTTTATTGATCCGTGACAGACATCTTTGACCCTATAAACTTATACAGCTAGATGTTATAAATGGACAGACTTCTAGCACTCCAGGCTTTCAGGATTATGTGAAACCCTTATGCCAGGCAAGCAAATCCAGTCTGTATTACAACTGACAGCACAGGGCTTGCATGATGGGCCAGCATTCAAAGAGTCCACCACCCGAGCCTACAGTAGAACATGCAGGCAGAAATGCATTCCCAACATACAGTACTGCCCCAACAATTCTCTTCTTAAAGTGAATTTCCAGTCATTCTCTAGTTAAAGTTCCTTTCCAGTCATTCCATCCAATGTGTTGAGATGATGTCTTTAGTCTTGTACTGTATTGGTTTAGCATGGTGCCCATTTGTGATATTGTGGTAATTGCATTATGCAATTATTGCAAATTACGCAAATAAACAATTGTGAAATGAATTTCCTATAGCTTTAAGTAGGTTATCTATCTGTCTATCTATCCATCTATCTATATAAATAGCTTTAATATCAAACTTTGTGCAATCACAGCTGACCATGAGGGGTTAAATTTGGAAAAAAATATATGTGAAGACACATATTAGATGCTTCAACACAACAAGCAGGACATGATGCATGTAATATAATGAAAAAAAAATATCTGAAAGGACTGAAAACAGTGTTGAGCATTTCATAACTAGCACGCCTAAAAAAATCAACAAAGGATCAATTTCCCCATCTAGTGGCTGAAGTATGCTCTTAAAATTGTGGAAAAATGTTAATGATTCACTCTACAATTCTTTCGCTTACCTTTCATAAAACCTTGAATGTCACTGAATTTTAATGATGCATATTAGCATTGCATAATGCATTTACCGTAGCTGATAGATATAATCTTGACCGTGTGTGTGTGTGTCTGTGTGCATGCACACATGTACAAATGCACAGCATCGTTTTTTTAATATATACTGTATATAAAATTAAGGTTGGGTTAATTCAATTAAGAAAAAATATAGCTGTTTCCTTTTTTTTCTCCTGTTTTGTTCAAAAAGGCTAGAAATACACATAGATCCTGACTGATGGATTGGGATTCTGCAAAAAAGAGAACACATGTTCAACAATCATTTTATTTATTCTGCTGGCCTATATACAAATGTGTACAGTGTTGGTTCTCAGCTCAATTTAACCTTACGATTGACATTTTCAAAAAGCATTTTGATCTGCTGCAAGCCTTCCCTCATGCTCTATGTCCCCATGTATGTGGTTCATATTCAGATACTGGATAAAGCTGCCAATCATTACCTGCATTTACTGTCTAAGTGCATCTCAAAATCTATGTGTATCCTAAATAGCTTTTAAATTAATAGCTATAACATTATGCATTAGTTCTCTCAAAATGAGTATGAAATGAAGTCATCTTAAATCAGATGCTGAGAAGTGAGAACACTGCCATGACATATTGAAAAGGTGTACAAATTTGTCAATGGGACCAATTGCTGTGCGATGCTGACTGAGACTTGCAAGACCTACTCCATAAAATGAATGTTTGTTGAAGCACCGTTGATGGAGTAGACATTGCATTCAGCATCTCACTACCTGCACCCAAGGATTGACAACATTTTTGGTTACCATAGTGACCAGCTCTACTACATTAGGATGAGTTTTTTTTAAGCTCTATCACTGGGCTCAGATGGTGGTCCAAAAAAACAATATCAAGGCCTGAATTTAAGAGAGTTGACAGCTTATTCAATGTGGCATTATACTGTAAATTGCCTCCTAAATGTAATGGTTTATCAATGTGATGCACCCTTCCTTGCACATTACAATTGAGGGCAAATGAGTTTAAGCACTTCAACATCTCAAAGCGAAGAGAAAAAAAAAACCTCCCCCCGTTCTGAATATTGAACCATGAATAGTCAGAAGTCTGCTCTGATCTGATCTGCTTTGCATTACCATCTGGTCTAACAGACTGATGCATGTATTTCCCCTTCTGCTTTTCAGTAAATAATGATTCAATGGTAAAAACTGCACAAATGAGGTTAAATGTATTAGCCAAACTGTGATAGTGATTGATAGTAACTGATAGTGATTAGTTAGCCATTACGGTAAATGGGATTAGTTACTAAGGTAACTAAAAATGTTATTTCTTCCATGGGTGGGTAATACCGTCCTTAAAAAAAATCTATCTTGTCAACTCTTCTTGTAGAGGCTACTTAAATTATAGGCCACTGGACTTCACTTTAACAGTTTACCCCCCCCCCCCCCCATATTTATTTCTCATTTATTCTCATGACATTGTAATATACACTCAATATCAACCCAATTTCATAAATAAATTATAAAATCAAATTAGAAAGTAACACAAGCTTCCCCTGAATGTAAAAATGCAACATTTTTCACCATTAAAATGATATGCTACAAATTAAGAATCTCAAAAGATCATGTACAAATTTCAAGCAGTAGGTGATATGGCAAAACATTTTTTTTTGAATAACAGCTTGAAATATGTCCCCTCTTTATTAGAAAGGACTCTCAACCAAGGCCCAGGGAGCTGTTCCATCAGCAATCAGCAAAACTGAAACGAACAAAAAAAATACAAAATAACAATGAGATAGTGAGAAGACAGAATGTGGTAGTAGCTTGTGAACTTCAAAAACATCCTAAAATTTTACTTGTATTATTTCTGTAGCTAATTTGCTTAACAGACTGAGGGTGTTATGGGAACAGCAGAGGCGTATGATAGTTTTGCGTGCTGTTTAACTCTTTTGGCATGTGCATCAGCTTAACACAGAAACACCTACTGTATAACGGCTATTCAGGAGTTATTTTTGTTGCGAATATACACATGTATGTTACCTTCCAGCGGTTTCCGCACTCATTGCACAGTACAAAGGTGGTCATGGGCTCATCAGCACTGCGGGTCTGGACCTGCATAGAGGCAGAAAGCATATTTCACCACAAAGTCTTCTTTGCAAGGCATCCTTTCCTGTGCAAAGTGCAAGACAACTTATCAAGGATCCTCTAATGAAGACCAAGCAAGTTGTGCAGTTCTGATGAAGACGTGGTACACGTCGAAACGTTAGTCCTTGTTTTATACTGGCACCATAAATAAAGATAAGTTTTCACATCTGAGCTGCTCCAGTGAAACTCTCTCGAAGCAAGTTGTGCAGTTTCTCTGCATGTGTGCAAGGCTGACCAGCAGAGGGCGAAGTGGGCTCATTTGAGGTGTCGTACCTGGTTGTAGGTGCAGTTCTTCTTCTTGCACTTGCCGCACTGGAGCAGGTCGGTGGTGGTGCCGCCAGTCTTGGCCATCTGGTGCTCGCGGATGGCTTCCTGGGTCATGATGTTCCTCAGCTCCTTAAGCTCATCACTAGCCATCTCCTGGGAGACACAAACAAACGCACAAGTCAACAGGAATGTAGAGGAGATTGGACAGAGGCCAATTTTGATGGTTGGCTTGTCATTACATTTGACCAAAGCTGGAAATTCATCTCCTCACAAGAACAATAAAAGAACTCTGACTCTTAGGTCTTATATTGTATTTGTTTTAAGCTGTCGCAGTTGTTGTGGTCTTGTATTGTGGTGTCTACATATATCAGTCTGGTGTCTATGTCCTGTACATTTGTTGTTTTATGTGCTGCAGAACAGGAACCTGCTGAAAATCAGCTTAAGCTGAGTCAGGCCCTTTAAACTGTAACTGTTTGTCACTTTTAAATTTTCCTGCACAATAAATGAACTGAACTGATTGCATGTATTTAGACGTGCCATCTCATTTTCATTCAAGTGTCATCTGTACACTAAATGAACTCTCTACAGTGATAAACAATTGACATGAATTGATGTGAAAACAGCTGCCTGTTACCTCAGCAGACATGGTAGCAAGTCGAGTCAGCTCGATGGAACCCGCCAACACATTCTTGCGCAGATTGGGGTTCTTTGGATCCTTCAGGTTACTGATGCGGCTGCGCACCCTGTTCTTGTACTTCATATCTGTGGCCTTATGCTCCTTATAGATATGTATGGTTTGAGTCAAGAATCTCTAATAAATTAACATGTTAACGTAACACACTGCAAAAGGAATTCAATGTTTATTCTGAACAAAACAGCACACTAAAGATGGATGTTCAAAAGATTGAGGTTATACTGTACAGTACTAGCCAGTATCACAGAGATAGGAGTTCCTACTAAAGTTTGTTGTAGTGATCCTGACTTTCAATTCTAGCATAAGGATATAGTCTTCAATTTCTGCAGCCATGGTATCGCAGTTTGTTCCGTAGTCTTTATAATCATCTTATAGGATGAGAGAGAAGCACAGCTGTCAGTGTCAATTCAGTGGTAAAACAGAGAATTTAGAAATAAATAAGGTTGGAAAATTATGTTCATCTTTAGCATATAGAAAATAAAATTTACTAATACATGACCTATAGCCATTTAAATAATGAATTAATAATTGATGTATCATGCCACCAAAGTAGCTGAATTCAAATTGTGGCAGCGTATTGACTACTCTTCAGTAATCCTCACGTGCCAACACCAACTAAGACATACTATCAAAATCACTAATGATTTCTTTGCAAGCACTCCTGCCTTGAGACTTCAGAGCCAGACTTAATTATGACAACTGACAGCTACTTCTGTCAATGTGTCTGTTGCCGATTGAACTCATGCGCTAGACTCTAGACTTTGGGGGTCAGACATGAAAATAGAAAACGAATGACACTTAAAGGAACAGTATGTAAGTTTGTACTGTAAAATAATGCAGAGCGTAGTATCCCCTCCCTCTCCCTCCCGACAAGAGGTTGCCGGCTTGGTTGCCAAAATCAGTTAGGTTGAGGGTGGCGCAACAGGCCAAAACACATAATATACACATAATGACAACATCAACGCAAGTTGAGGGCTGCAACTTTTGTAATGGGAATATTCAGGCTGGATTACTGTTGTCAGTGATAGAAGTATTTGAAATTATCATGATTCCTTAATGTCTGGTGATATATCAATGCCATTTGATGATTAGGCTAATTTACATATATCTCTTACATACTGTTCCTTTAATTACAGATATTTTTGAGTCTCATTACACATTCATGATACGTGTCATGTCATGTTTATGACAGGTTGTCAATGTCAACCCATGTCATTCTTATGTCGAACACCCCAAACTTTACCTAAACTTTCAACTCAAAGTAATCTGTAATGACAACATTTAGAGTAACATGGTCAGTACGTAAACACAGTTGCTAGTCACTCTGGCTTGAAGGTTCTGCCGATCTGACAAGCCCGGCTTGTGTCATGATGAGGGTTGTTTTGACCTACCATCTGTGCGCAAGGCAGCTGCCAACATCTCAATGCACTTGTCCCGAATTGAATCCCCTGTGAGTAACCGTGGGGACAGTGGACCCCCCTGAGAGTTGAAGGATGGCGACATGGGGCTTGTGGGTGTAGTAGGGCTTTTCGGGGTGTCCGGTTTCCCCTTACTAGAAATGGAAAGTCAACGATTTAGGCGGTCTGGGGTTTGTTTTTAGATTGTGAGTATGACTCTACATGATGGTTCTTTGTGAAAACAATTTACACTCTCTTAAAAATTTAGAATAAACCACAAACACACATACTGTACAGGCTACACATGAATACAAAAGCAAAGTGTAAAGTAAAATGAGTTTGGATGTGGATGTTTTGTTTTTATTTCACTACCGTCCATCCAGGCTATCAGTAGAGGCTTTTCTCTGTAATGTTCCAAGATGAGGAAGCTTGGAGCCATGCGAGTCCCTCCTATTGGCAGAAGAACATCCTCTTATTTACGGTTTTATGCAGAATTTTAGGCACCCCTAAAAATGCTCATCATTTTTATTTTAATTTATAATATGTTTTTTTGAATCATTGACTTCATTTTACCAACAAAAAGAATAGCCTATTTAAAAAAAAAAAACACTGACATTCATCAGTTTTGAAATTACAGCACCCCCAGAGAAATCATTACAATAATATTGTGTGCAGCCTTTATGCAGAAACAAGAAAAAGCCGCCTGTGTTAGGGGGAATAATATGGAAATTAGGTTGCTGCTCCCTAAACATAGTAGATTATTAACTGTAATAATGATTATTATCAGCAGTGCCAATACCTTTCTATAAAACTGTGCAGAGTTTATTTGGCAGATAAAATGAACTATTATAGAAAAATATGAGCTGTACTTTTTATCTTCCAGGGCCATTAGCAATGACAACCACAGGAAATACTAGAAAACTAAGATGAACAGAGAAATTGTGCTGTTCTGCTACAAAACAACAAAACTTTACAGATATGAACATTTATTCTATTTCTATTTGATGGCTGAACACCAAACTATTTATATTCTATTTCTACTTACCTCTCCAGTGCATGCTTCTTAGCTGATGGCGAACCTCCAGATTTTGAACTTGTTGAGTCTCTCCTGAAGAGAAAGAGAATTTTACTGGCTCATTTCTCATGGTGAAACAATTTGATATACAACTTTGACTATATACGTCTTCACCTTTCAGATTTAGAGTCACTCAGCTGTCGTTTCACATGATGACCTGATTTAGTGTCAGATGACTCCCTCCTGCAAGAACAGGTTACATTAGTGACAGTATCGTAAAGAGATACAAAGACATTTATCTATTTCCAAGAAGGTGTATTAAGGTACTTTAACTTCAACAATTTCATTTTTTGTTGTTGATGTTATTGTTGTTGTTTTTAAATCTTAGGCCCAGATAATAGAGACACCAAGAGAACATCTCCACAAATGTCTGTTTCCATGCCAACCTTTCTTTCTTTCCATCCAGGCTTGGCCTTTTAGAGGACTGGTGTTTGGAATCTGATGAGTCTTTCCTGGAAAATGCAGAAATGCTTTTGCAGGAAAACCATTTCGTTGAGACCATGAATGAGGTTTCCATGAATTATTACTGTTTGAATATGGATCATAGGAGTCATAATAAAAGCAAAAAATAGCCTCTAAGGACAGACACATAGTAATTCACTGTCTTCAGCAGCAAATTAGCACAACTCTGTCATTTGCATGGTGCGTTCTCTAGGCAACAGCCAAACTGTTAGCAGTCACAAAAGGGAGAAACCCAACCTGTCTTTTTTGATCTCCGCAGGGGGCTTTTTGGGAACTTTACTGTCCCCTGAATCTTTTCTGTGAAGGGAACATAACAAGTGTCTGAATACTGAAGCTTATTATAAAACGTACACAAAAAGATGGACACACCGCCAATGCGTGTAAACTAAGCATGCAGTGCTGCCGAATAAGAATGCAACAACAAAGAACAGGAGACATTCAAACTCTCAAGAAAGTTAGCACTGCCAAGGCGAACATTACACTTGGTCTGCTGATGAATTCCAGACTATTTTAGTCACAAAGATTACAGATTGAGAGATTAAAGATGATCTCAATCTATAAGATTAAAGATTGAAAGTAAAGAAAGAGCAATAAGAACAAGCAATATTTCTCTGCATTCTACAGTGCTTTTCTTCCTTATCTGTGCACTTTTGCAATCGGCTATTACCTGCCTGACAACTACCCTCAAGCACAGAAACCAAGACAAGAGGATTCCAAAACAGCGGTAGCCCATTATGTGCATGACTGGTCACATAATGTCACATTTCACAGCAGACAAAAAGTGTGGATGTGTACATACAGTATGCACTACTGCAGCACATTCATTTAAAATACAACATTAAATTAAATCCAGCTCTCAACTCACCTAAAACCACATACAGTAAAGGAAGCAAATGCGCACACACACACACACACACACACACACACACACACACACACACACACACACACACACACACACATACAGTACATCCTGTGTCAGCTGTCAAGTTTAATTGCCAGGTTAGGTTCATGCAACACTTGCAAACTGCAAACTGCAACTGTAAAACACTTTCACGTCCCCACCTCTCTTTCTTTGAGTGACCAGACGATTGTTTCTGTGCATGATGCTTAGAGTCTGTTGAGTCTTTTCTAGAATAATCAGGCGGGAAAAGAAGAAGTCGTTGAAAATACTAGTGTGAGGCTGATGTCAGGCAGTTTTCGTTACAAAAACCAATGTAATGCAATCACCTTGATATGTGGACAACAGTGACACAAAGCTTCTCTTAAAGGTACACTATGCAACGTTTTTAGGTTAATACAGTAAATCAGCGTTGTAGTCACTTTGATGGTTAAATAGTTCATTCCAGGGTGAATGACGCCTATTTTGCTGCCGTCCCTTCCTACCGGCTTTACCGCACTATGCAATGTCAAATGACTCGCCCCGAAACTAAAACCAAAATGAAGCTGAAATCGCGTTTATTACCTTATTAGTCAATGTAACTCCACAAAAAATGAGCATTGCTGGTTTGTATGCTTTAGTCTGAAGAGTAATCCACATGAATTGGTAAGAATGTACAATCTTGTTGCTATATTTTAAATAAATCGCCGTCTGTAGGGGGGAGGCTTGCATATTGTGCCTTTAAAGGCATACACCACCTTATTTCGGGAAATTGCTTATCTGTAGTCAACCCCTAGATGAACATGAAAACACATAGCATTTTTTCTCTCTGTGTCTGCAATGCCTAGTTTGACAGTGTAAGCTTATTTGACGTACCAATGCAAGTCTATGGTACCAAACAAAACATCATCAAATTTATTTACAAAGCACTTTAAAAATTACCTAAAATT
>JASCQY010108604.1:0-10336 GCA_030264315.1 Sardinella tawilis
AGATAGATAGATAGATAGATAGATAGATAGATAGATAGATAGATAGATAGACAGATAGATAGATAGATAGATAGAAATAGAGATACTTTATTAATCCCGAAAGAAACTAAGAAATAACATGAACGCTTTAAATGATTTAAGGTTGCCATGTGTGCTGCATTTCTCAAGGAGCACTTTTGGCTGTTGTTGAATGCAGCTTTGTATTGTATGCACAACAGTGTACAACAGTTAGTTTGCATGGTGATCTCTGAGGATATTTGGGCAACACGGTGCTTAGGTGTTTATCACAACACGTCGACACAGTTGTTTCTTCACAACTTTCCCAACTCATGTATGCATTCTTCCATGCTCAGCACTTAACCCCTCATTTCTTACACACAACAGTAACATCTGAACAAAAAAATGTACAGTATTCATTTGTGACATTTATGGGGTTTAAGAAGTATCAGGCTACCTTCCTAGAGAAGTTAACAGTACTGTAGGCTATTAATGACTTATGAAAGTCACTGTCCAGACGTAATGAAGTGACGGCAAGCTAACACACCTCCCACCCTGGAGGAAACTGAAGCACCTGCCAGCCAGTTACTGCTCCTACATAAAGGCATCGGCTTACCATGACAGCTCACACTCCAGTCCTCTGAACTTAGCTCTGTAACTCGCTCTGCAAGAATGCTGGACTCGACCCAAAGCCGGCCAATGGTGTCCGTGCCCGAGAGCTCCAAGCAACAGGAGAGGGGCTTCTGGGCAAACAAAGCAGAATTTATTCTCACGGTGGCTGGTGCTATCATTGGTCTGGGCAATATATGGAGATTTCCTTATCTTTGTTATAAAAATGGGGGAGGTAAGTGTGGATTAATTGGGAGTAGGGAAAAGTTTCTTGAGACTGTTTTTGTGTTAAATGTATAAACAATATCACTTTTTTAAATAATCAATATACTCTTTTTGATCGTGTGAGTTTTAGATTTTTTTTTTTATCATTTAGTTAGTACAAAGATTATGTGTGACCTTGTTTTCTTAAGCCACTTTCCCTTAATCAGAACAGTCTTGTTTTTGTGTAATGCATAAATAGTTTAATCAGTTAATTTTATGAATCTGATATGCCTTATACCACCTTCAAAAGAGAGTGTGAACGAGGCAGATGGAAGCATCTAGATTTTTACTTTGTGTAACCTTCGCCTGTTTGGAACCCCAGGTGCATTTCTAGTTCCGTACTTCCTCTACCTGGTGACATGTGGTATTCCTCTGTTTATCCTGGAGACGGCACTTGGCCAATACACCAGCCAAGGAGGCATCACATGTTGGAAGAAGACCTGTCCTCTCTTAGAGGGTGAGTACAAAATAAAATAGGATGGATTGACTAAATAAATCATCATAAAAAAAAAAAAAAAAAAAGTTTAACTAGATTCCGGTGCATTGTGTTATTCATAACCATCTTCAAAATAAGGGTCTTCTAGTGATATTGTCAAGAAAAAGAAAGGCTGAATTTTTATTGTGTTCTTGTGTTTGCCAGGCATGGGATATGCCAGTCAGGTTATCATTCTGTATGGTGCCATTACCTACATCATTATCTTGGCATGGGCTCTACTGTATCTGATTTCATCGTTCAATTATGAACTGCCATGGGCGAGCTGTGGAAATGCATGGAACACAGGTGTGTAAGCATGTACAGTACAACTTTGTGTATTATACCATTTGAGCCACTGTATTGTTGTAAGCACTACTCAAGTACTTCCAAAGCCATTAGTACATGTTCTCGCTGTGCTGTATTTAATCATTTGTGGTTGTTTATTTGATTTAGACTAAATTATCCTTACAAGTAGGTTACTGTTAACAAGAGTCTGTTATTTACTCATTTTGGAGGTGGAGCTCAGATGCTTTAACACTGATTAAAGTAATTTTTTTCTTCTGGGTTTTTATATACAGTATATGGCATGTCAGTGAAAATATATTTAAAAAATTGTGTATTTATTGTAATGGATAATTATACAGTATATACTGTATATATATTGTATTTTGTACCTCTGCATAAGAACCATACACTGAACTTTAATTTAATTACACTAAAGTTACAACTTAATCCAATATGCTGGAGATTTGTTGAAAGGAGTCAAGGGTTTGTTGCTTCAGTCATGAATTTGGACAAGAGCAATGTCCAGGCACTCCCAGTTTTGAGTTTTGAGAATTTGTGTGTTAAGCCTGAACGCAGAATGTTTTCACCTTTCGGATTTTGATGTTGGGTGTACATTAATAGATCTGTGTTAATGGTTTTAAGAAATCTCATCTAGTTTTAGGGAGTCTCATTTCAGAACAAGTACAGTATGTCGTTGAAACAGGCATGCAGTTGAAAATGTGTGAAGATGACTGTTGGAGTCAGTGTTCTTTATCCAGCAGTTGTCACAAGCGCACATTCTCCCTCCCCTGAATACTGATCTTGTGTGCCTTTATGTACATCTGGTTTGATTTTGCTCATGTTTTGGTTTACCTTTGCCATGTGCCTTCGGTTATCACATGTGATCTTGACTCCGCCCTCCTACCCACTGTAAACCCTAACGTGTTTGATGAGCATAGTATTTTTGTGGAAAATGATTACCACTAACATTTCAATTTTCAAATTAAAAAATGAAGTATATTTGCCCCCAAATAAATAGCTTTCACACCAACTCAAAAACTTTGATTCCTACCACATAAGTTTTAAGTTTCCCTTCACTCTCTTGATCCTCTGCAGTACACTGAAACCATCAAACGGCAACCTTTAGAATTTGTGATGCCATGTGTTTCCAATGATTACATGTTTTTCAAAATACTATTTGAATTGATATATCAACTTAAAGTGTAACTACACCCCATAAATCCACCCACTTCACATTTCTGAAAAAGGCTTTCAAAATGGGTGGGGATGTTAGAGAAATTTGGAAGGGAGGGTTTGAAGAGGGGCGGAGATGTAAGGGGCTGCAGAGTGCTGCAGAATCCACCCTCAAACTACTTGTGATTTAAAAAAACATTTCTTGCAGAAATGTAAATTGTTAATAAATAACTTTCTATCAATCTTCTGTCACTATCTGGGGACATTCCTACAATTTCCAGGTATTGCTTGGCCATATGGGGGTTGGTGGGAAAAGCCTGAGGTGCTCTCTAGCTTTGGAATGCGCACCTGCAAACGATGATGATTTTATGTCTATCTAGGAATGAGTGCTGCAGACATGGCTAATTACAGGTTATCTCAGGGCAGCAGGTGTGGGGCGTTTCATTCCTAGTAACGTAGAGTCCTCAGGAAAGTGCAGTTGCACATCTGTATTTGGACTAAAATGCTATGGCTCGTTTCAAACTATAGAGGGCGCGGAGAGCTATTTTTCAGATGTAAAATGGCATAAAATGATGTTTTTCTCTGAAAACATGACTTTTGCCGATATTAACCCTGGTATTAGTGTGTTTCACAACATATAAGTCATTTTATTCAACCGCTCAAAAAACATATTTTAGGGTTACACATAAGGACATATGCCCTAGCCTAGCCACGTTAGACCAATATCAAAATGAGGTTTGGTCTAGTTACAGGCAAGTGGGAGTGAAGGCGGGCTTAAAGGTTGTCTTTCAAATCCTCTGCATGCAATTGGCCAGTGACAAGAACCAATCAGCACAACAATGACTTAAAGCGCCAGGCCGTAAAACATGTAGTAGCGAACACCAACAATGTTTGTCATTGAATTCTGGCGTTGTGTAGTTAACGTTGGCTAGTTTCCCACAACATCATTCAGTTCAGGTTGTCTACTTAATCGCCTTACCACATGCCAGGTCAACCACAATCCCAACATGTTCTCTTTTACACCTTGATGGCCAAACATGTCTATTCTTTCTGAAGGACCCAGGACTCGGGATTTTGAATCTCCTCTTTGTCACCCTTGCCGAATTACATGTTAAATGTTATCAAGTTTTGTAAAATAAATTAATAAACAGTTCGGTGCTTATTGCCTCGGTAAACACTGGAATCACAGCCATTATCATTTCCTGACTGACCGTTACCAGCTCCGCTGCTCTGCATACCAACCGTGCAAGAACAGATTTCACTACCCACCTACAAAATTTTAATTCATAAACCCCAATCTTATTAGTTTAAGACAAAAATAGTGACTGTTGTAGTTAGCTCTGCGCAATGTTAAACTTCTCTGTTTCCAGTTGTTTCTCGCGTGTCCTTCCCTTGCCATGCCTGTCATTTTCTTACACCCGCCTTCAGA
Source organism: Sardinella tawilis (assembly GCA_030264315.1). Taxonomy (NCBI): domain Eukaryota; kingdom Metazoa; phylum Chordata; class Actinopteri; order Clupeiformes; family Clupeidae; genus Sardinella; species Sardinella tawilis. Next base: position 4,233 of record JASCQY010108604.1, read on the forward strand.
CTCTGCACTTCACGGTGATTCGTTGGCCAGTCGGTGGAAAAACCCGTAATACTGTACGAGTAACTAGACGACCCCGGCAGAGACCCCTATAGCGCGTCTAGGGTAGGCTACATATGCCAGATTGTTGAGTTAAAACCGTTACTCCTCAGCTTAATTCTCACCATGATCAAAACATTTAAGTTCAAACTTCAGCTGCATGCAATAGTATCCTGATAAGCTATCGCTGGGGTACATCTAGGTCTCTTCAAGAATAGAGCCATGTGATTAGTCCATAGAAAAAAACATTTGCTACAGTACCATTAGGATACAGTACGTCTAGATTTCTAGGCTAGCACTCTGCACCTGTATTTGGTGCAAATGTCTGTCTTACCTGATTACAGACTGTCTATGATCTTGCCCTTGCCTGATTTGGATGTGAAATCATCCTTTATAAAAAAAATGAAGGTTCTTATAAAAACAGAAAGGTCTTAGAATAAGACTGTAAATTATGTGAGACATGCTCAGGATCCCTCAAAACCACAGTCTCTGACCTGGAATTAGTCAAGAGCTTGTTTCCCACAAGTATTGTTAACCAATTAAGCAACTTTGTTGGTTGCAATGTCCTATATTTCTATCATGATACTAATTTCATTTTTATTTCTCTTCTGTGATATCTTAGGCAATTGTATCAGTGTTAGCAACATGTCCAACTGGACTTCACCCATCAACAGTTCAACCTCTGTCATGGAATTTTGGCGGTAAGTATAAACAAAAGCTCTACCTGAGGTGCCATAATATATAATATAATACCCTCCAGTAAAAAAAGTGTCACATGGTTGTGATAAAAGTTATACTGTAGGCATACTTTAATACTTAAAGGAATTATGTATTGCGTAGCCCTGTTGTTTCACGTTGCTAAGTGCCATCGATAGGTATGAGAACGACAGATTTTAATGCATGGTTGATGGAATAGCGAAACTGCAGCCAACCGCTAACTGATGAGGGCATGTCAGTTTAATTTTGACATGCCCCTAAATGTTAGTGTTAGCAGGCAATTCACAATTCATTCAGTCTACGTTGTACCTACTGCTGTCGTTCTGATATCTATATTGACAGCACTCGGCAGCCTCAAACAACAGAGCTACGGATTGATTCCGCTGATTGATTCCGATTGTTTAATTCCAAAAAGTACTTTTAAGAAGTGCAACCTATAAAGAATATATGTAGGTTTGTTAAGATCTTGTCAGGGTGAAAAAGCACTTTGGAAACACTAAACAGATGTTTGACTTAATATTTGCTACTGTAGCTCTTGATTGACCAATTATCACTAAAAAAAATAGCAAACAAAATAAATCAGGTCTTTCTACAATGTTCTGGCTCCAGAAACTCTAAACAAAGTGTGGGCTGTCTGTGACGAAAACACAAAATGCAAAATGCATGGAGTTTCTGGAGAAGCACAGGGGGTCCATGTATTTCAAGTTGGTGTATTAGTGGCAAACTTGGGTAAGTTAAGCTGAAGGTGGAGTCAAACCATCCTCCTCATCCATGTGTCAGTGCTGGTGTCGCTAAACATTCTCTTCCTCCTCCCGTTACTTCCCTGTTCTAGTAGCTCTACCCTCACAACCCCTCACAGGGGTTTCCCACATCATTCCAGGCAAACCTGTAATTATTTGAATTATTTGAAAACAAATAAATAAATAAATAACATTCTGAGCCTTCATTTACCCCATCATGAGCCATTTCACCAAGTGACCACGAAACTGGTAAATTAACCTAAAAATGTTGCCTGATTTGCCTATAAGTTAAAGTTTTACAGTTTCAAACAACATAATATCACTGCACATTCAAATAATTACTGTTATATTTATACACCAATAAGAATCACATTTCCCCAATATGAACAGAAAAAAAAATGCCTGTCTAAATACCTTTTGCAAAAGCTATGGGATAGGCCTATCCCACAGTGGCCAATCAAAAGACAAGATGGCAACTGACTTTGACAGTCACAAATATACCAAATGGGTGGTTAAGCTGTTGTGTTGTAATTCTTCACACAGGTACAGAGTTCTTAACCTTTCCAGTGGAATAGATCAGCTTGGAAGCGTGAGATGGGATCTAGCTCTATGTCTTCTCTTAGGCTGGATCATCATTTATTTCTGTATCTGGAAGGGGATTAAGTCCAGTGGCAAGGTAAGCTACTGTGGTACTTTGCTTGAGAAGTGTTAATGTCTTTTTTGAGCTTGTCGTCAGACATTCCCTCAGCAAACTGACCCTGTGAATGCTAACACTTCTGTTAAACCAAAACTTTTGTTCCATGTCTTTGAGCAGGTTGCATATTTCACAGCCACGTTCCCTTATGTCATGATCCTGGTGCTGTTTTGCCGTGGCATCACTTTGCCTGGAGCTATTGATGGCATCTTCTTTTACTTGAATCCAGTCCCTGAACGACTAGCAGATCCACAGGTAAGCCAGCTGAGAGACGGAAGAGTCTGGACTTTCTCATTTCCTGTCCCACCATGCATGCTAAGCAGAAAGATTTGGTCTTGATTCACCTTACCAAGGTTTGGATGGATGCCGGGACTCAAATATTCTTCTCATACGCCATATGTCTTGGGTATCTGACCTCCCTGGGGAGTTACAACAAATACAACAATAATTGTTACAGGTAAGTAATTAGCATGTAGGTCATTGCCTATGCAAAAATATGAGATACTTTGTGCTATGGAAAAGCTTATACATTCTGATTAATACAGTCTAACTTTGGAATATTATGATGTTATGATATAAGCTTTCTTGGGGTTGGTTGTAAGTCTTGTGCTGAAAATACTGACAAAATTTGAGGTGTGAGGTATGAGATGTGCATGTTTTTCAAGTAAATAGCTGTTTCGTTTGTTCCGTGTTTCAATTGACCCGTCTCTCCCCTACATTAGATGGATGGATGCATCTTCATTAATAATACCCAGAGTGACCAGTCAGTTAGATTAATTTGGTCAGGTCAAGTCATTGTTGATCAGATCTGATATGTCCTCCCCTGTTAACTTAAATGTTCATTGTGACGGAGACAGTGTTTGTATTCCCCGTTCTAATCAAATCACAAGCATAACTGGGTCTGTACTAAAATAACACTAGGGGAAATAACTGGCATAGTATTTATGCTCTACATTTTCATAAACACTCCCACTGAGGAGATATTACATGTTCATAGTATTACTTCCGAAGGCTTTTAAACTAAGGCTGATCAAAATTTCAGCCATCAATGGCAATGGTTGGTGAATTGAATTGAAATGCTTGATGGATCTTGCATGAGGAGGTAAAAAGATATTTCTTATAGTAGGAACGTGAGAGCCTCTTCAACCTCCTGAGTTCTCAAATGGAAATGTTGTCCTTACTAGGACACCCACAGGGTCAAACCTGGTCATGAACATCTGAACTTAATTTGTTCTGTTGACCTGGTCTAATGTGCATGGTCGTGTTGATTTAGCTTTTCATTGTGGTAGAGAGGCTGTTTGGGTTTCTGTCCCCACCAGTCACGCCCCCAAGCCCACAGGGGTCTTTGCTGTAATAACACTATTGCATGGAAAATAGCTGGCATATGCATACAAAGAATTGCTAATGATTTCATGGCACGTGATGATGTTGTTCAGACGGTCACCTTTATAGCCAAGGCTGAGAAAGAAAACACAGGTTTGAATTAGGTCAATAGAAGAGGGGAATGGGGGGGGGGGTGAGACAGGGGATAGGGAGTCCCAATCTCCATTCTACATTTCCTTAAGACAAAAGAAATATTTTGGATGAAAATCTTCCATGACATGTTACTACACTTCTGAGTGTTTAGGCTCAGAGGGTATTTTGTTTTAGCATTTCAAAACATTCTGTATCTAAGTTTATGCCTACTGCCCTACAGGCCTACATCAGTACAGACACAAATTAAGATAACTTTGATTTTGCACTGAAATATACTGTTAAAATCAATATTTATGGTTTTTTTTTACCTGATGTGTTCCAGAGATTCCTTCTACCTTTGCATCTTAAACAGTGGAACAAGTTTTGTGTCGGGTTTTGCAATATTCTCTATATTGGGGCACATGGCCCAGGTGCAGGGTGTTGACATCTCTGTAGTAGCCGAGTCAGGTAAGCCTTTACATCACTTAATCCAACAGATGAAATTGCAAAGCAAACATGTTTTTTTTGGTTGCAATAATCATTGGGGGCCTATACTACAAAGCAAGCTCAATAGTCAAACCTTTACCGACCGCAGTCATTCATACGTGCTGACTCAGCAGTTAAAGAGAAATGCAGTATGATTCAATAGTCCTGCTGTATGAAGCTGCTGAGTACTGTTGATAGGCTAACAGATAGGGGCACAGAATAGCGAAACGGCAGCTAATGCTATCTGATGGGGCACAGGAAAATGCAACTGAAACAAAGATTCTTGAGCCTCCATCATTTAGTGTTAGCTGCTATTTCAGTCTATGACAAACTCTCTTGCTCTTGTATACCAACCAACAGTTCTCGGCAACGTCAAACAACAGTTTGATTAATTCATTGATTGATTGACACTGGATTTCTCCATTAAGTGTACCATTACTGGGGTTCCTATGCTCTTATGATCTTTGAGTATGCTTCAGAGTGGGTTTGATGTGCTCCCCAAGTTGCCATGCTAATGTATGCTGATTTGAACCATCATTGTAAGGTTACAGTACATTTCAGTTAAAGGACAAGATCGCAGGCAACAATTTAGGTTGTTTTTATAATTTACCAGCTTTGATGTCATTTTGATGGTTAAATGACTCATTACTGTGTGAATGAAGGCTCTCTCAGCTTCTCCTTCAGCCTCTTTGCAAATTTGCCCCACCGCGGGATGAAACAAGAAATTACCTTACAGTACAAAATCACATTTATTACCTTGTCAGTCAACATACTATAACTGAACAAAAGGTAAAGAGCAAGTAACCATCTTATAACAAACAAAACAAAAACTGGTTCCTATTCTTTGGTTTGCAAACCCACATGTATTGATGGGAATTTAGGATGTTGCTGTAAGCTGAAAGCTTTGTAGTACAGGCTCCAGGTTACAAACTGTGTTTGTGCATATCTGGTTGCATTGGAGGCTGTTTTGTGTGTTTTGTGTCACGTACACATGTCCTACCCCCTCACCCCCAACGTAGGTCCTGGCCTAGTGTTTATAGTTTACCCTCAGGCTGTGACCCTGCTGCCTTGGCCACAACTCTGGGCCATTTGTTTCTTCACCATGATCCTCCTTTTGGGTGTGGACAGCCAGGTCAGGACTATCATCTTAAGGCCCTATCAGTGATCTACCGTCTCCCCTCCCCAATATCCATGCACACCGTCCCTGTTCTGTGTCTGTCTTGTGATTTGTAGTTTGCCGGATTAGAGAGCCTCATGACATCGCTGACAGACAGGTTTCCTACCATTCTCAGACATGGCTACCGCAGGGAGCTCTTCCTTTTGGGACTTTGTTCTTTCTGCTTCCTGATTGGCCTATTTATGGTCACCGAGGTGACATTCTTTGTCTTTATCGAGGGTTGTAAGATGAATGTACCTCAATGTGCTGTGGTCACGTTTTTGCAAGAGAAATTGACCTTTGTTCCCTTTTTCCAACAGGGTGGGCTTTATATCATGCAGCTGTTTGATCACTATGTTTGTAGTGGTGCCACTCTTCTCTTTCTGGCGATTTGCCAGTCAGTCACTATAGGCTGGGTCTATGGTAAGCATACTGCTTGATGTGTACTGTACTGATTTTTGTAATTATGCTCCAAAGACTGGGTCCAGATTCCCTGAGTGAAAATGATAGCATCCTTACCACCTTTTCATTGCCAAAACAGTTATATTGGTCATGTCAAGACTTGTCAATAATTTGTCAAGATGTATCGTTCTCAACATTGGAATTCTCCTCTCTGACTGGTTGATGAGATGGCCATTAATTTCATATAACAGGCTACCTTTGAAGTTGTTCCAAAAAAAAATGAATCACCATTCCATACCAATGCGCTTTTCAATGATATCATTCATGTACTGTAGAACAGTTGAAACTGGAAGGGACTATTTCAGGCTGTCTCCGGGGGCGGGGGGGGGGGGGGGGGGGGGGGGGGGGCGGGGGGGCG
>JASCQY010108614.1:0-18966 GCA_030264315.1 Sardinella tawilis
ACACACACACACACACACACACACACACACACACACACACACACACACACACACACACACACACACACAGGCATTAGTGTGAACAACACATACACACACACATACACACACGTGATACAGCCAGAGGGAACGCTAGAGATAGAGATATCTCTGAGACAGAGACAACACACACACACACACACACACACACACACACACACATATACATAAGTGTGAACTCTACAGGAGAGAGGGAGAGGGAGAGGGAGACAGAGAGGATGAAGGGTGAGAGGGGGAAAGGAGGAGAGAGAGGGATGAGGGGGAGAGAGAGAGAGAGAGCAAACAGAATATCCCAGCTGAGTGGGAAGACTGCTTTTATTTCAGGGAGCAGAAACTGACCTTCCTGACATCTACTGTATCACATACTCTCTATCATACACACACACACACACACACACACACACACACACACAGACACAGAGAGAAATACAGGCTGCCCTGAAGCCTTACCCATCATCTCCGAGGTTGACGGCACACTCTTCGATCTCGCCAAACACTTCAAAGCGTCTCTTGAGCTCTGAGTGTGTTCTGTCGGGCCGGAGACGCCCCACACACACCAACGGTCTCTCCTCCTGTGCGTGACAAACACACATACACACACACACACACAAAGAGAGACACACACACACAGAGTCATTATTCTGTCGGAGCAATGCGCTGTAATTAACTGGCCAGAATCACTCGGGGACCCTTCCCTGAAAGAGCTATGCACACACACACACACATGCATACTGCACAGAGACACACACAGAGGCACAGACGCATGCATGTTCGCACACACACACATCCACCCATGCACACACACACATACAGACACATATGTTCGCACACACACATGCACCTATATCAGGTTAGATTTGTATCATAAACATTTGTAAATGCAGAGAGTAAACAACAATTATTCCTTGATACCTTGTCCTTGTACGCTGTATTTTTTTTACAATAGATGTACATCTGTTAATATGTTGCATCCCATTTGTAAAAAAAAAATGTCATTTGTAAAACTGAAAATCAGACTGATTCAGCCCCATCCAAAACCCCCACCCCCATTCAGATATTTGTGAAGTATAATTCAGCCCGATCCAGTCCCCTCCACCCCTATGCACCAGCATATGAGGTCAGCAAACTGAGACACACACACACACACACACACACACACACACACACACACAATACACATCATCACAATGAAACTTTACCCACAATAAACAACCCCAGCACGCACAGACACAGACACACAAACACACACACACACACACACACACACACACACTAACAAAAAAAAATCCAAATTAGCCAGAACAGTACGTCTCTGTGGCTGTCTTTGTTTTCTTGTGAGACAGGAGCGTTTGCTGAATTACAAGTTTAGTTGCTGACAGCTTATAAACGTGGTGGCCTGGGGCAGCACACACACACACCCACACACACACACAAACACACTCACACCGACACAGACCTACCTACACATACACACCACACACACACACAAACTACACACACTCTCTCTTTCTTACACACACACACACCCACACACAGAATCCCTCAGAGCCTGAATCCCTCTGAGGAGAGGGATGGACAGAGCCAAAGGAGAGAGAGAGAGAGAGAGGAGGACAAGTGGAGAAGAGGACGAGACATGAAGATAGAAAGAGACAGAAAAGAGAAAGGAGGGAAGGAGAGAGAGAAGAAAGGAAGGAGGGAACGAGAAAAAAGTGAGGGAAGGACAGAGTGGACAAGAGATGGAAGACAGGAAAAGGCCGATGTAGATGTGTGTGTGTGTGTGTGTGTGTGTGTGTGTGCGTGTGTGCATATGCAGTGAATTATAAACTAACACACACACACACACACACCTCATTTCCCCTCTTCATTAGCATGGCCCCAAAGTGCACTAAGGGTTAGAGAGCTAGGCTTAGCCATATAGAGCTAATGGAGCAAATCGCCAAGGCCTAAGAAAATACACAACCTGAAGATACCAACATGAGTGCGACAATGAATTATCCTGCATGTAAGTTTGAGTGAAAGTAGACGTTAGCATTGCCACTCAAGCAGTATACAAACAATAAAGAAGAATGGTAGTGTGCACATACACACACACACACACACACACACACACACCAAAGAGGAGCGACTCTACAGTAGCACACACACACATACACTAACATACTGTACTCACTCCAGCCCCATGTGCTAACATGGTAATTGTCACTTAAGCCCTATGTGCTAACATGCTAATAGTCAGGGTCAACAAAGTCACTCCGGCCTTATGTGCTTACATGCTAACACTCATTCTAACCCTATGTGCTAACATGCTAATAGTCATGCCAGTCCTATATGATGACATGCTAACATTCATTAACCTACAGTACCTAGTGATTCCAGCCCTGTGTGCTAACATACTTAGTCACTCCAGGCTTATGTGCTAACATTCTTACAGTCATTCCAGTCCTATGTGCTACCTTGCTAATAGTCAGGGTTATGGTTGTTGCCATGACACTCACTATTGCTTTGTGGTGTTGGGCCTCCCTCTGGTCAGCCTTGTGAAGCTGGTGCTTGCTGTGGAGGGGCTGAAGCTCTTGCGGCCACAGGCCCTCATGCTGGTTGTCCTCATAGCTGGCAAACCTGCAGGGAAGGAAAGAACTGTCAGAGGAGAAATACAGAGGACTAGTCTGGGCTTGCCCATACTTCCTGTGACTCTGCACAAAATTTTGTGTTCAAGTCAGTATGGCTAAGCTGCCTATTTACTGCATTTCCTGTCCCAGAATTTCAGGCACCAATGACAAGCGAGCTTTTACTCCAAGGTGAAGGAGGCGGGCTAAACAAGTTGATTCTGCCTTTAGGAAGGCGGCTAGTATGTCAGATTGGCCAGACTAAACTTGTATGAGCTTGGATGGTTGCGAAAGCCAGGCTAACAGAGGACCTATCCAACCACAGAGAACTACCCTAGGGGAACTACAATGGAACTACCCAAGGAGATCTACAGAGGAACTATAGGGCCTAGGGGAACCTGTACACCCCTCCCATCATGACCATCAGCCAGATGTAAATAACATGTGCTATATTATTATTATTATTATTATTATTATTATTGGCCAATCCAATCTCTCCAATCAGTCCCTCCTCTCTTCCTACAACCAATCCCCTTTCCTTTTGACCTGAAGCTAATGGGCAAATTCTAAATCAGCCCATGCGCAGGGATTACAAAACTGGCTTTTTCAAGTTGGCTGGCACAAGGTGGGACTTTTTTGTTAGGCAAAAGTCGTTGGGCTTTTGCCCAACAAATAAAGTCCTGTAAATAATGCTGCTAATGCTGCTAATGCTGCTAATTGAGCATTCTAAAACTGGTAGTTCCGACCCTCGATTGCGATTGGTTGAAATGCATTGTAAAATCCAAGATAAAGCACGTCTCCGACCGCACTTCGTTCCATATTGCTGTGACAGAGCAAAGTGAATGGTGGTTGCGATTGTGTATTGCTTGGCAACAGATCAGCTAGACAAACTATCTTTCTTAGTGGAGGAATTGTTGTCTATGAATAATTCGATACATTTCTCGTCATTATGTCTTCTTTTCATGAAATCATGATGGGTTAATGTGGTAACAGTTTTAGAAAAGCAATAAGCCCCTTGAGTCCATGAGTTATGCTTGTTTTACCACGGCTAAGTGCGTCTAACTCCTCGTGCCAAACAACACACCTTAGCCGTGGTAAAACGAGCATAACTCATGGCCTCTTGGGGCTTATCGCTCACAAAGAGTCCTGCTAAGGTTGCCAATGGAGCAGAAGAGTCCCGCTAATGCTGCTAATGTTGCTAATGCTGCTAATGTTGCTAATACAGCTAATGTTGCTAATGCTGGTAATGGATGAGAAGAGTCCTGATTTGTCTCTGCACTCCTCCCAGTATGCTAACACGCTGTCATGGGTCCATCCCACAGTGGCTGGACTGGGTGGGATGGCCTGGGTTACACTAGCTGCTAGCCATGATGCTAACAGAATCCCAACTGCATCGTGTTGGTTTCTCAGCGTGACTTCAGCCTAGTTATAGTATATTGCCAACTGATGCAGTCACACACACACACACACACACACACACACACAGCCTGACTCACCGTGGATGTCTGCTGTAGGACTGTGGGCTTTTTAGAGACTTGACTGAGTAGAGGTCCAAACCAGAACGAGACCTAGCATGTGCACACACACACACACACACACACACACACACACACACACACACACACAGACATACATACAGTACACACACACACAAAGAGAGGAAAATACTTAGAGTGACCAATGCAGCAGAAAGGCAAAGAAGGCCTTGCAGCAGTGGGCTTCTCTTCTCTCAATCCTCTGCCCCAGGATTGAGCCTGTGTGTGTGTGTGTGTGTGTGTGTGTGTGTGTGTGTGTGTGTGTGTTTGCATGCATGTGTTTCTGTCACAAACACACACACACACACATTACATAGGGGACTGTATAATAGGTAGTTGCCAGTAAGTTTATGAGGTTGTATATCACATTTGCTTCAGTTCTTACTGTAGAATGCTCTAGACTTTTTCTTGCTTCACACACACACACACACACACACTGCTTAAAGGAGAAGTTCGGTGTGAATCAATCCATAGCCCTGTTGTTAGAGGTCACTGAATGCTGTCTGTAGCAAAAAGAACGAAAAAAATGGATGCAACATAGGCCAAGTTGTAAACTAATAACTATTGTAACTGAATGGGGCATAGCGAAATGAAACTGAAAGTCAGACACTATGCCCCATTTACTCAGTGTTAGTTGCCCGGTTCATTATTCGGTCTGCTGTATCAATTTTTTTTCGTTCTTTTTCCAATGAACAGCATTCAGTGACCTTTAAAATGAGAGAGCCTGACACTGACACACACACACACACACACACACACACACACACACACACACACACACACACACACAATGCTTCAGAAGTGAGAGCCTGACACACACACACACAGACACATATACTCACACTGCTCTAAGAGGCTACAACAATCTTGGTCAACACAGACTCTTTAGCTCGTCAACGTTAATAATTAAAGGCCTTCTGTGGAAGGAATAAACAGCTAGAGTGTGTGTGCTTGTGTACTGTATTTGTGTGCGTGTGTTTGAGAGAGAGAGAGAGAGAGAGAGAGAGAGAGAGAGTGATTGAGAGGGGTAGCATCTCCGTGACTAAATCAAAAGGATGTGAGTGTGAATAGTGAGTGGTGCTGTGATGGTGGTGTGTGTGTGTGTGTGTGTGTGTGTGTGTGAGTGTGTGTGTGTGTTGGTTTTGGTGCTGTGATGATGTAAGAATGTTAAAAGAGCTGAAGCTCTGGACGGCAGCAAGCACACTTCTGTCTTTGATCTAGCAGGACAGGAAACACACACACAGACACTCACAGAAAACAACAGCTGCCTGCCACTAAAACAACAGGACCACACAGATTGGATGTCATGAACCTCCTTCAAACACACAACCGACCTCCTTCAAAGTTCAAACACAAAACACACCTACCTCAGACACACAACAAACCCAATTCAAATAAACAACAAACCCACTTCTGCAAACACAACACAAACCTATTTCAGACGCACAACAAATCTACAACATCAAACATACAACAAACCTACTTCAAGCACACAACAAGCCTACTACTTCAAACAAACAACAAACCTATTAACAAAACATCTGACAAACATCTGACAAACCTACAAGCCTACTTTAAACATACAACAAACATACTTCAAACATACAACAAACGTATTTCTTCAAGCATCTGACAAACCTACTACTTCAAAAACACCAAACACAGGCTGCTAACTGAACATTATTATACCGCCATCAAATTCCTCACATTCATTCCGACCATTGAGATGACAACAGATACCAATAGACTGCTTATGGACAGACTACAGACAACTACAGACAGACTACCATGGAGACAGGCTGTAGACAACTATGGACAGAGTACAGATAACTAGAGACAGACTCCAGACAACAAGAGACAACCGACCGAACAGATTACTGACAACTAAAAACAATAGAGAACTGTGCAGACAGACAGCTAAAACATGAAAACAGATAACTCATAGCCTGCATCTTTTTCTCTTCCCTTCTTTGTCTACAGTAGCTTTGTGATATGTGTAGGCCTACCTGACTGTTTCCTTCTGGAACAGTTTTTCACACGGATAGATTCTTCACAATATATTATTGATTCTTATGACATATTGAGTAGCCTATATCATTATAATATCTGATAACAGACACACTACACACTCTGCCAGATTACAGACACACTAAAGCCCTATTCGGACGGGATTAGTTTAATGGGGTGACATGAGATAAAGTAGTAATTACCAGGGAATTTAGTCCCATCCGGATGTGCCATGTCAGTAAACAAAACGGAGTACTGCATGTCAGTATAATTTATAGCCACTTTTACCTTCAGTAAGAGAAATTACCACGGGTAATATTAATCCCCTGCGAATGCGACCCTCGGTAAAGATGTATGTGAAACTGCATGTAGTGTAACATATCAAGAAAGTTGTGCAAATGCCTAAAATGAAACCGAATGCTTCATCAAGATGCTTAATGCTTGGAAATCTGCATAAAACAGTAAGTAAAGGAAGTTTTACTCAAATAAGGTCAAAAGCACTCGTCAGATGCATTGAACTTCTGATGGCTTATAGCAAGCCTGTAGACAATTAATAGACTCATTCAACCAGACCAGATTCCTGCAAAGATCAATAAAAAAATATAATAATGTCTTCTGTTGATGGCACGCACATGACGGCAGATCTGTGACAGCGGTGCGTAAATTGAGTTACCCCTCCCACTTTCTCTGGTTTTACCGGGTTTTACTGAGGGTGAATCGGCCATTTACATTACTGACGTTATGTTGTAAAATCGCATTACTCCAGGTACCCTCATAAAACTAGTCCCGTCCGAATAGGGCTTAAGACTACAGACCCACTACAGACAGCCAGACTACAGACGCAGACGGACTACAGAACACATTACAAACACACTGCAGACTCCAATACAGACACAGGCTAAGACTACAGACAGACTACAGACTCAGATAGACAGCAGACAGACAAAAGACTCACTACAGACTTACACAAAGACAGACACACACACACACACACAGGGAAAGGGGTGATAGGCGGAGAGGAGTTGAACACCAATCAGGCTCTCACCTCAGCACACACACACACACACACACACACACACACACACACTGAAAAGCAGAGAGGAGTCCCAGCTCTCAGCTCAGCTGTAATCAGGAGGATTTGGGGCTGCTGCTTCTCAACACACTCATCCTTACAATCTCTCTCTCTCCCTCTCTCTCCCCCTCTCTGTTCTCTCTTTCTCCTTCCTCTCTCCTCCCTCTCTCTGTCCCTCTTTCTCCTCTCTCTCTCCATCCCTTTCTCTGTCCCTCTGTCTCTCTCTCTCATCGCTGTCCTCTCTCCCCCTCCCTCTCTCTCTCTCGCTCTCTCTCTCTGTCCAGGGCTTTAGGGGAACATGTGAAATCTGAGTGTTTTTAGCACCAGGAACAAACTGCTGAAACGAGCATCTCTAGGAGTCCTGCAGAGCATCACAAACACACACACACACACACATACTGTACACTCACACACACACACACACATACACACATTGTACACACACACACAGACACTCTCAAACACACACACACACACACAGACACTCTCAGACACTCTAAAAATCACATATATATATACACACATCGTACACACACACTCAAACACACACACACACACACACACACATTGAAAGACACACAGACACACACACACAATCTGACGAGGCAGAGTTTACTTTCCTAAGCTCACCCCTACTGGGTGGATTCTGTCCCCTGCTTCTTGTTCCAACAGCAACCATGAGTGTGGAGAAATTCTACACACACTCAAACACAACCACCCACACACACACACACAAACACACCCTCACAAACACACAGAGACAGACAGTAGAGGCAGGAAACTTACCGTGAGGAGGTGTGTGTGTGGGGCGATCGTGAGCGTGAGCGTGAGATCTTGCGGGGGGAAGAGTGTGTGTGCCGGGGGGAGAGGGCGGAGCAGGGGGCAGGGGAGGGGCTGTAAGGGGCGGGGCTGTGGAACGGCAGGTCCCAGGAGAAGAGCCCAGCCAATCCCGGAGCCTCCAGGCACTCGTACCCGCCCAGCTCACAGCAGAACTCCTCCCCAGGTGCCACGCCCCCTTCTTCTAGCATTTCCATTTTCTCTTGGTTAGACTCCTCCCACTCCTGTAGTCGTCCCGCCTCCAGGCACTCGAACCCATCCAGCTCACTGTATAACCCTTTCTCAAGCGCCGCCTCTGGCTCCTCCTCTCCACTCCTCACGGGGCGGGCCGTCTCCGCCTCCTCTCTCCTCCTCCTGGCCTCTGATCCTCTCCTCAGGAGCTTGTGAGTATGTGTGTGGGTGTGAGTGTGAGTGTGTGTGTTTGTGTGCATGTGAGTGTGTGTGTGTGTGTGTGTGAGGGGCTGCTCCTGCAGGACCCTCTGGGGTCCAAAGTGTCGGTCCAGTTCGGCACGGATGTCCAGCTTCCTGTGGGAGGGGGAGGGGTTGGGTTTGGGGGTGTGGCTGGAGGCGGGCGGTGCGTCCATCCCCATGGCATCTGCGGCGGCTGCGGTTGCCATGACAACAGCAGCATCGTTGTGGCGGAGCTTTGTGCTGGCAGCCTGGCAGTAGTCATGGTCGCCATAGCTACGTGGGGCGGTCCTCTTGTTGCCGTGGCGATCGTCCTTGCGCAGTTGTGCATACAGCTCTGTCTGCTGGGGGAGGCGCCGGGTTGGGTTGCCCGTGGCCCTCGCACACACACACACACACACACTCCCTGCGGCCCTCACACACACACACACACACTCGTCGCTCCTTTGGATGTGTGGAGGCAGGCTGGATGATGGAAAAGAATCGTCACACAGACACACACAAGCACCCACACACACACACACACTCCCTTGTAGGAAAGGATTCTCTGGACTTCGGGGTTTGTGGGGAGGAGTGGTAGGCGGAGTCAGTCCTGGATGGAGAGATACAAGAGACAGAGAGAGAGAAAGAGAGAGAAAGAAGGGTAGGGAGAAAGAAAGGTTCAGGGGGGTCACCTTGAGAATGAATGACATGCAGGTGCATATAACGTCCAAAGGCAAGAAAGTGGGGGATATATATATATACACATTTTTTCCTAGTGGGAAAGGAGAGGCATATGGAACTCCACTTCCTCGTGGGATAGTGAGGGGTATTTCACTTTATTTACCGCTGGGAAAGTGGGGGATATGGAACTTTATTTCCCAGTTGGAAAGTGTGGGATATAGAACTCCCACTTCCTGGTGGGAAAGTGGGGGTTATGGAGCTTTATTTCCCAAGAAAGGTGGAAAGTGGGAAATACTGTATACAGCAGAACCTTATTTGCCAGACACAACATATTATTTGCTGATAGAGTCTCTGCAAGCTCCCGACACCACATGGCACCTACACCATGGCAGGACTTGATGTGAATGTGAGTGTGTGTGCACGCGTGTGTGTGTTCTGAGGTATCTTTCTGTGTGTGTGTGTGTGTGTGTGAGTGTGCAAGCTCCAGGCTCCAAACGGCCAACACCATGGCTGAACTTGTTGTGGATTTGACCAGACATACTGTTTGATACATTTTTGCCTGAGAATGAAAGTACACACAGCTTTCTGTTCGATCATTTCATAAATGAGTGTGTGTGTGTGTGTGTGTGTGTGTGTGTGTGTGTGTGTAGGCCTATGTGTGTGTGCAGTGGGGTATCTTTGAATGTGTGTCTGTGTGTGTGTGTGTGTGTGTGTGTGTGTGTGTTGTGGGGCATCTTTGCTCATATCCAGGGTGTAAATTACATGGGGATCTCCAAGCGAATCATGACCTGCAGCTTCACACACACACACACACACACATGCAAAGACACCCCCCCCCCCGACACACATACATGCGTACACACACACACTCATGCTCCAAGCGATGCTCCACACATCCATCTCCTACCATCAGCACACACATACACACACACAATCACACACAACCTGACTGAAATGACACCAGTTCACCACACATACACACAGCACCCACACCTGCTACAATGCACACACACACACACACACACACACACAACTACATAACACACATTATTAAGGAAGGACACACACACATCTAGATAACACAAACACACATTATTGAGGAAGGGCACACACACATACACACACACACATCTAGATAACACACATTATTGAGGAAGGACACACACACACACACCAGCTCACCAGAGCTGACGGTCTGCAAAGCACCGCAGAAATTTCCAGTGCAGACCAGGTATAGGTATAAGATGTGTGTGAGTGTGTGTGTGTGTGTGTGTGTGTGTGTGTGTGTATGTGTGTGTGTGTGTCTGTTTGAGGAGACTGGGGAGGTGAGTTAATGTGTCCTTAAAAACAGACTGGCAGTGGAAAATTCTCTCTGCAAATGGAGGTGACATTTCTGTAATCAATAATCCAGAGGACAATGGCTGACACACACACACACACACACTCACACACACACACACACACACACACTCCCTATATGAAAACACATAGTCCGCTACCCTGGGCTGCATGAGACATATGCCACCCTCTCTGTCTCTGTTCCCCTCACCTCAGACACACACAAACACACTCTCACGCACCTCGCACACACAAAGACACTCACACAAAAAGCACACACACACACACACAAACATATGCACTCACTCTCACACACACATTGATTCTCACATTCACATACTTCCAGGCACACATCTACACTCCAACTCTCACACACACAAACACACACACACACACACACACACACACACCCTTGCTCACTCTCAGGGGAAACATTAGCCAGTTTGTATGAGGACTCAGATCATCCCTGACTACAGGGCAAGGTCAACCTTTGACCCCAGTTGACCTCTGGGTTAAATGAAGCACCAGTGAAGGTCAACCAGAGGAGACCCACGGGCCCCCAAACCAAACAACAACTCCTGAGTGTGTGTGTGTGTGTGTGTGTGTGTGTGTGTGTGCATGTGTATGAGTGTGAGTGTATGTGTATGTGTATGTGTGTGTGGTGAATGTTTCTGCCTGTGTGCGTGTGTGTGTGTATCAACCAGGCCTGAGGGTGGATCGTTATGTCTGTGTGTGTGTGTGTGTGTGTGTGTGTGTGTATGTGTGTCTCTGTAGGTGTGTCTGTGTGTGTGTGTAGCAACCTGTGGGCAGATCATTATGCGCGCGTGTGTGTGTGTGTGTGTGTGTGTGTGTGTATGCGCATACAGTATGTGTGTGTTTGTTTCAAGGAAGGAAGGACGACCATTTCCATTTTTATTGACCCACAATGATTAATCTCACCAAAGGACACACACACAAACACACACAATTACCTGCATAACTATGAGCGTGTGTGTGTGTTTGTGTGTGTGTGTGCGTGTGTGTGTGTGTGTGTGCGCGTGTGATAGGGAAAGGAAAGAGAGAAAAAGAAAGAAGAGATAGACTGACTATTGAATCCATATGATGCTATTTTAATCACACACACACACACACATACACAGTTCATGGCCACAATCTATGTGTGCTTGTGTGTGTGTGTGTGTGTGTGAGTGTGTGAGTGTGTGTGATACATAAAGGAAAGAGAGAGAAAGAGAAAGAAGAGATAGACTGAATATTGAATCCATCTATTCTTATTTTAATCACATGCACGCGCACACACACACACACAGACATACACACATCATCGCCACAATCTATGCGTGTATGTGTGTGTGTGTGTGTGTGTGTGTGTGTGTGTTCAAACTTACCTGGGGTTCCAGAAATCTCTAGACTCAGTGTGCGTTCAATGGCTTTGTTCTCAAGCGGAGATCCCGTGTCCCTGCAAAATAAGAGAGAGTGTGTGTGAGTAACACCCGCAATACACACACACACACACACACACACACACATACACACACACTCACTCATCATGTCTCTGATCACATCAATGGAAATGAAACCAAATGCCTCAACTTGAATGCTTTGCTTTAGAATGGATTTGTTTTAGTGTCCAATAGCAGAGTAGCTACTGCTGAAGCTAGACCAGTTTATGATGGTTTGCTGGTTTAAGCTGTGTTTTCGCAAGAGTTTTGCTGGTTTAGCTGGTTGGACCAGTTAATGCTGGTCATTTAGTTGGAGGTTGACTGGTCAATCCAGTAATGTCCAGCTTTATGGCTGGTCAAACCAGCATGACCATCTTAACCCATCAATGTAAGCTTGATAGGCTGGTCACCAGCATGACCAACATAAACCAGCACACTTACCAACATGACCAGCTTCCAAAGATGGTCACACCAGCAAGTCCAGATGGTGACCCAACCAGCAAGAGCAGGAATGACCAGCAAAAGCTGGTTAAAAAAAAAAAAAAAACAGCAAGACCAGCCAAAACCAGCTAAAAACCAACTAAAACCAGCCACGCAAGCATAAGCTGGATTTTTCAGAAGATTACACTACAGAAACTATTAGAAACCCTGTGGCTTCTTGTGTTTGATTTAGTGTCCAATACCGAGGAGAGGCTACGTTAGAGAAGAAATTAGAAACTCTCTTCTTATGTTTGATTTTAGAGTCCAATAGCGGGGTACGCTACGCTACAGAAGCAACTAGAAACACTGTGGCTTCTTGTGTTTGATTTAGTGTCCAATAGCGAAGTGGCTATACTGCAATTAGAAACCCTCTGGCTCCTTGTGTTTGATTGTGTTCAATAGCGGAGTGGCCACGCTACAGAAGCAACTAGAATCCCTCTGGCTTCTATTGTTTGATTTTAGAGCCCAATAGCGAGGTGGCTACGCTACAGAAGCTTTTAGTAAAATTTTTATTTTATTTTTATTTTATTAAAAACCCTCTGGCTTCTTGTTTTTGATTTCAGTGTCCAATAGCGAGGAGAGGCTATGCTAAAGAAGCAACTAGAATCCCTCTGGCTCCTTGTGTTTGATCTTTGTGTTCAATATCGAGGAGAGGCTATGCTAGAGAGGCTATTAAAAACCCTATGGGTTCTTGTGTTTGATTTTAGAGCCCAATAGCGAAGTGGCTACTCTAGAGAGACGATGAAAAACTGTCTGACTTACGTTGGCGACTCTGGGCTGGGAGGCAGAGGCAAGGAGCTGGGGGTGGCTGTAGAACACAAAGGCGTATGGGTAATTACTGGACGGGCCCACAGGGGGCGACACACAGCGCAGCAGCATCTGCACATCAGTGGGAGATGTCAGCAGGAGCGCAGGGCTCTGTGGGCCAGAAGTGGGCCGGATTGCAGCCGTGTCCTAAACTGAGCCCAGCCCAGACTGACTGATTCAGTGAGGCAGAGTGACACATGAACAATGGCTATAGAACAAACACACACACATGGGTACACATATGGGTACACACACATGATACACACACACACACACACAAGAGTACACACACATCGGGTAAACATGACAAACACACATGGATACACTCACAAACACACACACATGGGTACACACGCACAACATACACACATGACACATTTGACACACACATATGAGTAAGCCTACACACATACATGGGTACACACACACATGACAAACACGCATGACACACACATGTACACACACACAGCAGGAAGCCAATGAGGAAGAATAATGTGCTGGAAAACAACATGGTTAAGCAGTTGCAGACAAACATGCTTACACATACATGTAGACACACACACACACACACACACATGCACACACACGTAGTTGGGTGGTGAGTGTAATAATGAAGACACAATTAAAGCAGCACTGAGACTCACACAGCAAGAGGAGGAGATAGTATAGAGTATGGATAGAGAAATAGTATAGGGTATGGATAGAGAAATAGTATAGAGTATGGACAGAAAGATAGTGTAGAGTATGGACAGAGAGATAGTGTAGAGTATGGACAGAGAGATAGTATAGAGTATGGACAGAGATAGTATAGAGTAGGCCTATGGATAGAGAGCGAGAGATGGCGAGAGCAAGAGATGGACAAACAGATGGTAAAGAGAGACAGAGTGATAGACAGATGGACAGACAGATAGGAGAGAAATGGGGAGACAGACAGGAGAGAAAAAGAATCACATCCCCGTCTCTTGCAGCCCTGTTATTCACACCTGACTGTGAGTCTCTGTGACATCTGAGCATGACTGAGCCTCTCTCTCTCTCTCTCACACACACACACACACACACACACACACACATGAACATTTACTAAAGGCCAATTTATAATCCAGATGAGAAGAATTGCAAAATAAATCAACATAAATAAAATTCATTAATAAGTGCAGTGGTGGTACGGTTCTTGTGTAGCGTAGCGTTGGTCTGCCGTTTGTTTGAGATGCTGAAGCGTTGACCGCATGGATGAAGAAGTCGAGAGTATTTTCTGTTCTAGTGGTGGTTTATTACCCTATGCCGCCGTAAAGTAGGCCTACGTGGTGACAGTAGTCTATGTTTCACACTAATGGGCACAACGAACCTTCTAATGTCATTTAAGCAGACACTTAGCCAACTACTTTTGTTCAGACTGGTGCTCATAAAGCAGACTCGCTCACATAGTGAGCACTCCTATCGACTCGCAACTCTTCTGGGCTTTGACAAAATGCAGTTGTTTTAGCGTTTTAGCATGCCTCAAGTTCTTTAGCCTACATTTTACCGCATTGCTCAAGATTGGTAGACTACCCAGGTGCAGAGATGTTTGACTCCTTCATCGTCCCTAACCCCTAGCAAGCACTGACGTTCTTACATTACTGACATATATAAAACTGCGTTTAATTTATTAGCTTGGAGTGAGGTAGGTCTCCTTCATAAGAGGGAAAGTGGAGAAATATGTTGGCTCACGGCTGGCATGGTTGTGAAAACGGAGCAAAAAAAAAGCAAAAAAACATACCACTGACACAATACATATGATAAATAAAATCACTCGGTTTTGGTCATAGGCTAGCTGTTAATCTCATGCTGAGACAGCCTTGTAAAAGATAAAATTATAGAAAATATTTTTCTAACCTGTCACTTGTTTGGAGACTAAACCAGCGGCCACTTTGAAATGCTGTGCTGGTTGTCGATGGTTACTGATAAACAGATTTGTGTAGGTTGTGGAGGGCAACTCTTTTCATCTGGACTGTGAAGTGGCCACTACCCATACCTCTTTACTCAGTCTCACATGCCTCCACCCACATCCACTCCTGCCCCCACCATCCCTAAGACCAGCCTCAGTAGACGGCACCCAGGACAGACAGGAGGCCAGAGTCAGTAGCTAGCAGCTCTCACAGTGTTAGCCTCCCAAACCTCTACCATTATTCCCATAGTGTTAGCCTAGCGCAAACCTTTATCATAGTTCCCATCATTAGTGTTAGCTTTGCACAAAGAGCTCCCATAGTTCCCACAGTGTTATGGTACGTTCATGGGATACTAGGAAGTGGGGAGTTTTGGGATGTTTTGACGGTCTTGACCAATCAAGAGTGATGTAGCCCCCTCTGACATCAGAAACTTCCCACTTCCCAGTATCCCATGAAAGCACTATTAGCCTAGTGCAGACAGGTCCCATAGTTCCCACAGTGTTAGCCTAGCACACATAGTTACCATAGATTCCGCAGTGTTAGGCTAGTGCTAACAGTTCCCACGAGAGGTTGCCACAGTCCCCATAGTTTTAGACTGGTGTTAGTGGGAAAGAGAAACGGACTAGGACAGAGAGAGAGAGAGAGAGAAAGAGGAACAGCAGAAGGGACAGGCAGCTGGTGTGCATGTGTGCCGGATGTTGCATTGGGGGTTTTACCTAGGATAGCCTGCAGGCGGGGCCGTTCTCTGGGGGGGGGCTGCTCAGGCAGAGTGGGGGTGTGGGGGGGTAGTGTGCGCCACCTTGGGAACAATGGGCTCAGGGGACCTCCAGTCACATCGCCATCATCATCACCATCATCATCATTATCATCACCATGCTGTCCCACTCGCCCCCTAACCCCTCCCTTAGCCACGCCGTGTGACTGTGGGCTACTCCCACTGCTATACTCTGTTTGGCTAACGCCTCCCTTGGCCACTCCCCATGACTGTGGGCCACTCCCACTGCCCTGCTCTGCTTTGCGTCTGCACTCTACTCGACTAGACTCTGTTCTAGACTGGATTCTAGAATCTCTTCTAGACTGGATTCTTGACTCTGGACTAGACTGAGTTCTAGGCTGTTTTCTAAGAGGTTGTGTACTGCTAAATAGGAGCTGCTGCAGTAAGGGGGGTTGCTGCGTTCTAAAGCTCTCCTGTCTCCTCCTAATGCTCACAGTCACATGACCTCTGAACCCTGTCTGACTGCACTGCCCACATTCCATCCTTCTGGCTGCCAGCGAATAGGAGTGCAGATACCTCACAAAGCGGGCGGCGGCTGACTCGCCTTCGCCACTGACCCTGCCTCCACACTGACACGACCCTGACCTCAGGTTAGGGTCATGGGGGACCCTTGGGGTAGGGCCAGGCAGTGAATGGGAGGGGGAACAGGAGGACCTGAAGGAAGACTGCACGTGTTGCCGAGGGACGGATCGCTCACCTCTCATTGGAGGAGGCAGCAGGTGGGCGGGGCCAAGCGGAGAGGAGGCGGGGGAGCATGAGGAGGAAGATGACCTGAAGGAGGACTTCTTCTTGGAGGAGGACGACGAGCCGCTGGAGGCGGTGGACAGTGAGGAGGGAGATGAAGCCGACACGCCCACCTCCTTGGCAACCGCCGCCGGGGGCAGGGCCTCCTCGCCGGACGTCAGATACTTGAGCAGCTCGGTGCATGGCCGTCTCATTGACACACATCCCCGTTTCCCCTGCCATGGCTGATCAACCTGAGCACACACACACACACACACACACACACACACACACACATACAGAAGAGAGGGGAGGTGTTGGTATGTGCTATGCATATATGTGTGGTGTGTGTATGTGTAACGGATGCCAGCTAGCCTAGCTAGCGTGTAGAACATTAGTAAAGCTTCCCTCCCGAGACTTCAAGAACGCCCCTAGTCAGTTAACTGGGAGACTGGGCTTTGGGTCGACTGACTAGGGCGTTCAACCTTCCACTCCGTGGTTGCCGTGGTAGCGCAAGATGACCTCTGTTTGTGTGCACTCTTACCTTGAGGTGTGTGTGTGTGTGTGTGTGTGGTTGTCTCTGCTTGAGTGCATGGTTAGGGTAAGTGTGTGTGTGTGTGTGTGTGCGTGTGCGTGCGTGTGTGCGCGCAAACTCTTACCTTGAGGTGTGTGTGTGTTTGTGGTTGTCTCTGGTTGAGTGCATGGTTAGCCGAGAGGTTCTGGCTGTAGCTGACCTGGGAGTTTGCAGGGGCCAACAGCAGCTTCTTTAACTGGGGGGAGGATGGAGAACAGGGAGGAATGTTCAAATTCCCATGCAGCATCTTGGCCAGGTGCTGGTAGCTCGCGGGAACAATTAGATAATTTCATAAAAAAAAGGCCTAACACACAGCGCTTTGTTAATTATTATGCTTATTAAGTGACTTGTAATGACTAATTAATGGCTAGTATGTTACTAATTTGCATGGTAATATTTTTGTACGCAACAGCACACACAACCCATAATATCAGTAAGCACACAAAGCATCAATCGCACACTGACAGTAAGAATGAAAAACACATTTGGCTTTTGCTTGCCCTTTGTACAGGGCATATCGGTTTTCAGTAGCTTATAACTTTGTAATACACGTAGGCTTGTACAGTTTCACATATACAGTACACAAGTCTCCAAACGTAGACATTGTGGATGTTGACTCTAATTTCACCATATAACGGAGAGAGCACGAAAAAGCACAATATAGCCTGATTTTTTTTTTACCAAATTCATAGAGATTTTGATATTGGAAAGATTTTGTAGTTCATCTGTCCTACCCTACTCGGCAGGGGAGTTTGTGTGCGTGTGTGCGCGTGTGTGCGTGTGTGTGTGTGTGTGTGTGCTCATACCAGTGAAGGTTCCTCAGGTTCAGGGGAGTGTGTGTGTGATCGAACAGGGCTGGGTGGGCAGCTGTGGTCAGTGGTGTGGGGAACCTCCCCGTCCGCCAGCGTCTCGAAGGAGGGCAGCCCGTCCTCGTCCACAGGGATGGAGTCCAGCGTCTCTGTCAGCACCGCTAGCAGGTTAGCCTCCTGGTCCTCCTCTAGCTTCTGATGGAGACAAGACAGCCTGTTACGTGTGTGCGTGTGGTGTGTGTGTGTGTGTGTGTGTCTGTGTGTGTGCGTGTATTTGAGCAGTAAGACTGTGTGTGTGTGTGTGCGTGTGTGTTTTTGAGCAGTATTACTAAATGATTGTGTATGTGTATGTGTGTGTGCGTGTGTGTGTTTGAACACAGCTAAATGATTATGTGTGTGGTTCTGTGTGTGTGTGCGTGTGTTTGTGTGTATTTGAGCTGTAATGCTAAATGATTTTGTACGTGTGTGTGTGTGTGTGTGTGTGTGTGTGTGTGTGTGTGTATTTGAGCAGTAATGCTAAATGATTGTGTGTGTGTGTATTTGAGCAGTAATGCTGAATGAGTGGGTTATTTTTAACAGTGTGTCTTGATGAAGCACATTGGCCACTGTGACAGAATAAAGCCTGTTATGTGTGTGTGTGTGTGTGTGTGTGTGTGTGTGTGTGCGTGTGTGTGTGTGTGTGTGTGTGTGTAAATCTGTGTGTGTATGCATGCATATTTGTTTGTGTGTATACGTGTTTGAGAGAGAGAGAGAAAGAGAGGGAGAGAGGGACAGAGAGAGAGAGAGAAAGAAAGCAACTGTCTGCTTTGGTGATGAACAGAGGGAGGAGCAGAGAAATGGCAGCGGAGGAAAATAAAAGGGATGGGAGAGAGAGAGGGAGAGGAGGGGAGGAAGAGAGAGGGAGGGAGAGAGAGCGGGAGAGAGAGAGGAGG
>JASCQY010108682.1:4171-18916 GCA_030264315.1 Sardinella tawilis
CACACACACACACACACACACATACACACATATAAACACACATGCATGCATGCACACTTTCCATCATTATTCCATCCCATTATTATGCAAATGGAATCCAAATTCAAGGTGGTCAATGATATGTTTATCAATGAATTATGTTATGATATTAAGATATAATACCAGTATGTTACAATATAATATTGTTATGTTAAAATAAACTATGTTACAATTTATCTCATTTTACTTTCCTTTCACAGGTCAGGTTAACCTGAAACAAATAAAAAGGTAGGCTAGGAGCATGAAGATTGGGATTCACATCGTGAATTATTTTGATGTCGAGCCAAGGAAAGCTTTTATAGAAATTGTGCTGCGGAGTTGAACTCCATCAAACTGTCAAGAGGTACTTCCCGACACAACTTTTGCATATTATTGGTTCAGCGGGCACAAGATTTATTGTACAGAAAGATGACTTGCTGTCCTATGTCAATCCAAATTAAGGGTATTTGGCAAAGGGCTCCAGAGCAGAACATCGGCACAAAAAGGTTTCTGAAGAGGGTCTCAAGTCTAATGGCTAAGCTGTATGCGGCACTGTGTTCCGCTTCCAATACCCTTGCCCCCTTGTGAGCATGTGTCTTTGCTTGACATGCTGAATAACGTGCCAAGCATCCACTCTAGGTCTTGTGAGAATGATTCATTCATCATTACCTTCCTAAGCAATGCGCAGAGATCCAGAGAGACACGAACGGTCACAGTCGAGCTCTCTTGTTACGTTCAGTGTATTTCTGGTTTTATAAGAGAGAGCTGTCTGATATTAGCATCGAGCAGCCGCTGGGCGTGGGTAGGCTACCGTATATTGCGACAGTGGAAGAGCAAACATATTGTTTTATCTCTGACCCAGTGCACACAATTTGACTTAGTGGGGGGTCTTTACACTTCCCACTGTGCAGAGGAATCTAACTGACTGTGCTATGTGTACACAACGCACAGGAAATGATACCATTAGGAATGGCACGAATGACCTTGCTCTCACAGCTTGAAATGAAAATACATTACATCTATAGCTGGTTGATGATTTGCAAGCTGTGTAGAAACAGAGGACTGTTTTTGTGCAAATGTACAGCAAGACCTCTGTAACTGTACTGCTTATCTCTGCACGTTAAAATCAGCTTGGTTAAAGGAGAAGTTCGGTGTGAATCAATCCATAGCCCCTGTTGTTCAAGGTCACTGAATGCTATTTATAGGATAAAGAACAAAAAAAAATTGATACAACATAGACTGAATAATGAGCCGGGCATCTAACATTAAGTAAATGGGGCATAGTGTCTTACTTTCAGTTTCATATCGCTATGCCCCATTCAGTTAACAATAGTTATTGGTTTATAACTCAGGCTATGTTGCATCAATTTTTTTCATTCTTTTTGCTACAGACAGCATTCAGTGACCTCTAACAACAGGGCCATGGATTGATTCACATCGAACTTCTCCTTTAATACATGTTGGGTGTAAAAGGTTTATTGTTACGAATGTATCACACAAGGAACATCTTATGACAGGTAAAAACAAAGGGCTTCCATAAAATATAGCACAATTGGAAGGAACATCACATACTACCATCAACTGACCAAGCACAAGAGCTCCTTCAAGATTTGTGACTTCGCAGTCAGAAGGGATATCAGAGTAGCTCAAGAACAAAGGACCATTCAGAAAGAGCTTTCAAGACCCTCCAAACACAGCATGTAGTAAAAAAAAAATATAGTAGCATATTCTCTTTGTATTTCATAGGCTTTTACCAAAAGTTGTGTCGAAAACCTTGAACAAACTTCAGGATACCTTCTCCTCAGTAAAGGAGCGTTTACAGAGGTAATACTGATAACATATAGCAGACTCAATAAACATTACACTTGCTGCTTGTGAGTCTTCCTAGAATTCTTTCTAAGTGATGCCCTGCTCTTGGTTTGCTTTTCTGAGTATTCGCCTGAGCCCCTGGACAGAAATTCACAGACCACACAGGCACAGCTGTTTGATGACAGAATGCTCTGCCTTTCTCTTGTGGATAATGTAGGTAATAGTTACTGTAAACTGTGATGTAGAGAGGGACTTTTGGATCCATCCTCTTGATACACTTGAGTCACTAAGTCTACAGATTGAATGTATTATATATATATTTTTATATATTTTTTTGGGGGCTTTTTATGCCTTTACCCCGACAGGACAGTGAGAGAGCGACCGGAAACGAGTGGGAGAGAGAGAGATGGGGAAGGATCGGGAAATGACCGCGGGCCATGTTAAAAGCTTCACTGAGAAAGTTGACTTTAGTGTGTTAAATATAGCTGTGTTGCCCCACTGTGGTTGCTAGTGTATGTTGACAGCACCAGATATCACCTCACCCCCCCCCCCCCCCGGCACTTCAAAGACTCACACAGATTCATTACCACAAAGGTATAGATAAACATATAGGTAGACTCCTGAATGAATTTGTTTAGCAGCAATTTCACAGGAGCGCATGCACTCACAGGCGTCCAAGAAGAGCTGCAGGTTGATAGCTGCATGATTGGATACCTTATACTTTGATCTCTGCCAGGTGTAAAATTGGAATGACTATTATTGCTGAAGGCTCAGGGTATGAAATCCTCTCCAGCTATCATTGTGCTACAGTATGAGGCGCCATCTGCACAATCCAACACAACAGTATCAGTGTAGGTGCTTGATGTGCAGCCTTTGGGGACGGGGGGGGGGGGGGGGGAGGCTTTGGGTGGCGTGGGGGTTAGTCGAGGGTTGGTGCTGGGAGCCTTGAGAAAGTCACCATCAGTGCAGGTACAGTAACAAGGTTAGAAGATCTGAAGATCACTGAAACACCATCATCACACTCCCACGTGCTGACTCTCCCTATAGTACAAGGATGTTTCATTGTGTTTCACCAAATGAAGATCCTCTCCAAGGTCATGGGTGTATTGTAAATAGATTCCAAATGACTCAGATTTATCATCTATGACGCGATTGGCAACGTAAGCAGATAGTCTTGGTTTAAAAAAAGAAAAAAAAAACAAAAATCGCATTCACACCTTAAGTGAATGTTATGAACCTTTTGCTCTGCATATGTTTTGCAGCCACCAATATAAGAGATACTGTATGTTAGCCTCTCCTCTTAGGTTTACCCGATGGTACAGAAGCTTTAAACGTCTTCCACATCTGAAAGCTCTAGGCACAGAAAATCTCTGGCATATTCAGCCATGTAAAAGTAAGTTGCACATGGTGCCATAAGGCATGAAAATTACATGTTAACACTCAGCAATTTCCCTGCTTCGAGGTATTGAGTATGACATGACGGCTCTTGGAGGTTATGAAATATTGACCAATTACCATAAATAATGTCAAAGAACATCTTGAGCTTATCACACTTATAACCGTACCATCAGGAGCCAAGGCTTCCTTGACAAATCTACTCTGCATATGATTTCTCATGAAGTCTTTTTATGTAGCATATGGTGAGTTGGTAACCCTCTGTAATTACATGTTATTTCTAAGGTAGCTATAGCTCGTCTCTTGCATATACCACTAAGGAGGCCCCTTTTTCTGTGGGCAGATGGTCTTTGTATTGCGTGCGTGTGCAAGGCGAGAGGCTCCAGGAGTGGGGAGAGAGAGAGTGGAACACGTCTCCTTTGGTCGTGCATGCCTAGCCTAGCCTACTTCTTATGCTTGTCTGCCACTGCAGAAGCTGAACTAAAGGCTGAACTAGCGAGCGTACAGCACTGAGTGCTGAGGCAGAGTGGCCAGTCCCAGGGCTTGGCCACCGGGGTTGGGAGATTGCTCATGCTGCCTGTCAGTCTGATCATGTGGGGGTCGGACGATGAGGTGCATTTCTGGTGGTTGTGGTCTATATCATCTTTTGATGATATGGGGAGCGGCAGAACAGGCTGGCTCATGTCAAAGGGGGTGATTGGCTGTGGTGTCGAAGAAAACACTAGGCTGTGATCAGGCGTTTATGTTGCAACCGATTTAGTGGAGTGTCATCTTGTCAATAGGATAGATATGCTATGATAGATTCATTATTTCAGATTATAGATATTATCCGGCAGACAATCATAATTGACAGTCATTACCTTCTTATGAATACTTTTATAGGGTTGGAGTGATAATTTTCCCCTTCCTTTTGTTTCTACTTTGAGAGATTGCAATAAATAAAACACACCTAAAACATTATCGGGTGTGACTATTTCCTCTGTGAAACAAATAAAAATTTTGCTCAGCTTTGCTTAGCTCAGCTGAATTGATTCCCACTAGTTTCATACACACACACACACACACACACACACACACACACTCATGCCAAGTGTATATTCAGATATAAAGCATGTATATTTGTTTGTATGTGTGTAGATCATCAGGAGAGGAAGATTTTAGCAAATGTGTCTTCAAGGGGCCTCACTGATCGTTCCCACAATCCATGATAACAGCGTTGTGAAGATAATTCTCCAACGCAGACTGCAGCAAAGCCGACATTTATCTTCAAAGCGTTTATCACTGTCGATAAATATAGCCCTCCTTATCCTCTGGCTGTCTTTCAACAGATGGACCTTGCATCCGTTTTTCAGCGTATCTGTTGCAGCAGGAGCCTCCTGTGCATCAGGTCTAATGGCAAATAGCAAAGCAGGCGTTAAAGCTACACCGTCGCTGAGGGGTATTTTAGGATCGGCTTTAGTCAGTGGGTCACTCACTGTCACGTCTGGAGGGCTCGGTAATTGCCGCACGGCACCGAGGTGAGGTGGACCGCCCGATCTGGCTGACACGGAACTTGGCGACACAGTTGTCGAGACGCCTTGAGGCGACAAGAAGTTGTAGTTATAGTCCGACCTCACCATCATAGGGAAAAAAAAAGACAAATTAAATGGCTCGACTGGGCAGGGAGCCACCTGAGGTGAGCGGAACACACAGATGCTGCGGGGCAGTGGCGGGCCACTTCAGTCCGTGCCGTATTTAGTTTTAGAGCCCCCTGGCCGCGGTCCAACCCCATTACGCTCCTCGTTTAATAGGCGGGATCCTGAGCTTTTAACGGAATTGTCTTGCTTTATGAGCTCATTTGAGTTACACTGGACATTCTGCTCAAAGCTGAGCAAAGCCCCCAGAATCCAAGTTATTTTAAAAGGTGGCACCATGCCAGACTCAATTTAGCCAGCAAGACTGCCTGATTTTTTTATGCCTGCCTTTGAATACTAATGACATTGTAGCACAGACAAAGACTGGAATGTATAGTATACTTAATATGATTTTTACTTTGATTGTTTACAATGCATATTAAATCTACCAGTGAATTATCATGACATAATGACCTGTGTCAACATGTGATTCCATGGGGTTTAGAATTTTAAAGTCTAAATTTATCATCCTCTAAAGTTTAACACAGAACCATTCACCACATAAAGTATGAGAGGTATTGATCACAGAGTCATTTTCTTGGTTAACCAACTCCTATTGTTGAGTGTGTGTGTGTGTGTGTGTTTGTGTGTGTGTATGTGTGTGTGTGTGTGTGTGTGAGGGGTCAGTTAGAGGACAGGAACAAAAAGCTTTTTCATATCCACATTACCAAAGATCAGCATACAACTTGAGAGAGAGAGAGAGAGAGAGAGAGAGAGAGCAATCATAATATTTTACACAATTCAGTGACACACATGCATAGGTTATTTCATAATGAGAATTAGCGTTTAAATAATTACACGGTGCTGACACGGTCACTGATGCTGTCAGAGCAGAAACAAAAGCATGATTATGTCATATAGCATAGCATACTGATCCAATTAAGTGAAATAACAAATAATATTTTTTTGTCCAGACGAGAGGAAACATTCTTAATCACTTCAACCAATATGTGATGTCATAGCTGAGAAGTCTTGAACAGTGACACTCTTTGTACAGCAAACTAGGCACCACTGAAGGAAATGTCGTGAGGAATATATATTCCCCTTCAATGTGCACTTGTTTCAGCTCTCTTTAGTGATTTTGTTAGACTGATTAGAATTAATACTCCAGCAGTGTTTGCTCCAAACTGACCCCCTTCCTGTAGCATGATTGGGGATCCTGAAGTGTGTGTGTTGATTTGACTGAAAGCATCTGCCAAGTAGTTGCACACATTACAATAATAATGTTGTCCTCAGTGTCCTTGTGTGAACCTTCACACAGATCCTTTCAAAATGGCACCGTTTTCACAGATCAACAAACAAAGCAGGTTCTCTTTAAAGGATTTCATTTTGTGAATGTCAGTCCTGATTATGGTTACTCTTCAAAAAAAATAAAATAAAATAAAATATATATATAAAGAAAAAATAACCCACCGTTATGTAAGTGCACCTTTGGCTTTCTGAATTGATCTGAAAAGCAAGTCAGGTCTGAATGGGATTGTGTGCATCAGTCAGACAGCTTCCTTTGCATGCAAAAGCCACCAGCGTGTAGCCTCTCGCCAGACTATTTGGCCCATAGCAGGCAGGACAGAAATGAAAAGAATGGTGATACCTTTGGGACAATTCAAAAAGAATCACATCGCTTCCAAATGATGAAAGGAGGACTTGTAAAGTAGGGGGAAAAAAAGTTTTACTTGAGGCTGTGTGTGTGTGTGTGTGTGTGTGTGTGTGTGTGTGACAAAAAAGCTTCAACCCTTCTCAGGAAAAGCTTCTCACAGCAACCGCGGCAGCCCAAAGACTGACATCGACTCCGAGCGAGTCTGACAAGTCACCTGTGTAAAAGACGGGCTTGTTCGAAGCTGACAGGGTAATGTTAGCGGGTCCTCGCATCGCCAGCTGACAACACAATTATCCACGGGACACTCCACACCTCGGCTCAAGCTTTGAAGGGCCTGGGCTCTTTCACTCCATCAGCGCATTATTGCAAAGTCATTTGGAAGTTCACTTCCCAGTAGCAATTTCCATAACCTATTGCGTTATTATTCTTCTAAAATGTCTAGTCTGTATAAAGATTTTGCTGCCACTGCAGGAAACCACAGGAATGGGCTGCATGTATATTGTATACTGTATGATAAAGCACTTTGGTGCTCTGCTGTGTGTGTATGTGTAGCCTAGGCAACCATTTTGCCCTACATGAAGTGGGTACTAAACCTAGTTTGGAGGATTAAGAATAGGCCTATGTTACATCCATATTAAACACATATGCTCCCCCCCCCCACACACACACACACACTCACACACATACATACACATACACAGAATTACATTATTTAGCATATAAAGCCCAAGAAATGAAGAATGTATATATCATGTATGTGCAGCTTATTCTCCGTCTCTCTCACATTATGCCTCCTTCTCCGTGACCCCCCTCCGTATGCCTGCTTCCCCCCTCCACCCCCCACCCCCCCCCCCCTCTCAAGGGAGGTTTGTTTATGCCAAGCCCCTCTTTATTCCCCCTCTGGTTTATCTTACAGGTGGTTGGTATGCATCAGATCCAATGGCTCTGCTGACAGGCGCACTGAAGCGAGAAAGTGGCCCACCAAATCTGCCCGGCTCATTCCCGCCCGCACCTCTCACTCGTCGTGTTGCGGAGATGGAAACGGCATCTCGACCCTCGCGCACTTCCTCTTGGCGAGCGCTGATTAGAGCTCACAGGAAAAGCGCAGTCGGAGAAAAAGGACCCTTCTGCCACTTCCGCTACCTTCCTAATCTCACCCTTTCCGGGGGGGGGGGAGGGGGGGGCACCCTCGTCCAGACGCCCACCCTCCTTTTTGTCGCCTGGCGTCTAAATGGGTTGGAGTTGATTGCCAATCACAGGTTTGTTTAGCGGGGATGGGGGGTGGGGGTGGGGGGGGAGTTGTTGCATTACAAATTGAACAGATTTACCACGCAGGTCCGTTGTGTGTGAAACAACGCCAGGGGACACAGGATTTGCACACAGAGATACACAGCACACAGCAGCAGACCAGGCCTGTCAAGGCGGGTGGCGGGTTTGCTTTTGTTGAGGAAATTTGGCTCTCACTTCCGTGGGTTTTTCAGAGCGTTAAGAGGAGCACCCGTTTTATTGTTACATCTGCCAGGCTAAAAGAAATCAATTGTTTTATGGCTTTTGGAGGAAATTGTAAATGCAGAAAAATGCATGTTAGAGAAGAGGGAGGCTTTGATAGATTTGTAGGCTGTCAAGTCTCCCCGATTAAATGTGGAATTCATGACATCCAAGCAATTATCTTGTGTCAACTGATAGTAACGGAGAATAGATTTCAAAACATTGACTGAACAGCGTACACTGAATAGCACACTGGCGGCTAACATTTACTTTCTGTGCCCCATTCAGTTAGCTGCCCATTTGCTATTCGGTCTGTAATGTATCAAATCTGATCTTGTTAGCCTGATATTTATAGACAGAGACATGGGGATAGTGACAATAAGGGAGTTCTGGTGATGCACGCTGATGTGTAGCCTACAGTACATTGTCTGTTACAATTCCACGTGCACTTACTTGCATGCATTATTGAGAGGTCCTCAAAGCAAGAGCTCTCCAACGGCTACTGTAGCTCAAGGAATGTATAACATCTCGTATCAAGGAATGTTATGTCTCGTTTGACTGAAACAGCAAGTGACAGGGGCACACACGTCTAATAGCTGGGAAAGGCCATGGAGACATGGAAGTCACACTGGGAAGGTCAAGTTGAGGTTAATTGATCACACCAGACCAGACATGTGAAATGGATAATCATACAGAAATCCTCCTGAACATCAGAGAAACATGCATCAGAGATATGTATGGAATGAAAGAACAGGAAAAGAAGCCTTGCTGTAATTTATAGTGTGGTATGTGTGGTATGGGCCATGTGGGTTAATGTATAGTAAACAATGTGATGATGTGACAGCCTACAACACGCCCTAAAATTATTGTGTTCATTTTCCTAAACTTGCGAGGCTTGAAAGAGATGAAGGGGTTGAACAATGTAGTTCAAAGTTCTTCTACCCTCATATTTATGCATGTTAGTAGCCTATTTTAAAATGCCATGAATGTATATCCATCATCTCATATGTTCATTACGCTCCCACAAGTCTTTCAAATACAAATACATTTTTTTTTGAGTTTGTGGGTATTAGTGCCACATGACGCAACTACAGCATATCCCTAAATTATGTTGGTTATTATTTGGTTATAATTATAGGTTCATGACACACAGTCGATTCCACTTTTTTTGGGGAATTGAATAGCTTTCATTTTAATTCATATTTTTGTGATGCATCTGCAAAGTCCAAAAACAACAAGTGTTTATAATTCTCATGAAAATACTATCAATGGTTTCAGATAGTCTGAAAACAAGTAGAAGACATTTTGACCCTCATCTTCATAGCTTACTGCTAGACTACAATGCCTTGGGATATGATAGACCTTTCATATTTTACTGTGCATTGTCCAATCGTAATTATTTTAAATTGGCTCATCTGTTTTACCATTTTCAAACCCTTCCTCTCGGTTTTTGATAAAGAATAAATGTCAAATGCTTTCAAATTTGCAGACATTGGGGTTGAATTGAATAATAATAATAAAAAAAGGAAATTTGACTGCTCTCAGTTTATCTGATGTGAGTCTATCCTCATTTGTCCTCTCTACTTATTACTTTCGCTTGAGGACAACTTCAAGGATTCAGTTGAATTGACTTATAGTGTCTGTGTCTTATCAACACATACGCAGAGGAAAGGCAGGCAATTGTACCTGAGGAAGAAGGTGATTAATCTCTAACTTCTGACGCTGCTTTCCATTTTGTCTGACTTGAGAAGCTCCTAAAAAAAACGTTCTGCAGGGCACTTTCAATTGGGTCTTTTAAACGAGAGGTTCAGGTGGCAAGAATGAAAGTTAACTGTTTTAATCCTGAATTGGATTTGCAGTCAGATAAATTACACAGAGCAGTAGGCAGCCTGCTGCATTGAAGGGTTAGGCACCTTGCCTAAGGGCACCTCAGCCATGAAAGTGAGTATGGAAGAGTGATGTTCAATCACATCCCCTGCCCACATTTTTTCCCAACAGGTCTGGGACGAAACCAACCACCCAGCCTTCGGTTACAAGTCCGAGATAACCAGTAAGCCATAGCTGCCAAGACTCTAACAATTTCTCCCAGACAGCTAGCGGCTGGGGAAGGAGAAGATGGAGGTTTGTACTGTACATAACCTGAGGAATGTTATGCACAGGCCCATAGTCAAGACTAATGCATGAATGAATGATGTAGGATCTGAGTGTTAATGGGCAGAGCTTTCATTAATGTATCAACTGATAAAAGCAATACTTTTTTTTTGGGGGGGGGGGGTGGTGGGGGGGATTGCTAATTGCTAGTTTTGAGTGTCCTGATATCAATCACAAAATTAAATAGAAATT
The DNA here is from genome assembly GCA_030264315.1 of Sardinella tawilis. Classification (NCBI taxonomy): domain Eukaryota; kingdom Metazoa; phylum Chordata; class Actinopteri; order Clupeiformes; family Clupeidae; genus Sardinella; species Sardinella tawilis. The sequence goes on from JASCQY010108682.1 coordinate 14,495, forward strand.
GTTCATTGTTTCTGGGAGACGCTTGTGCATTGTGCGCAATCAATTAGATTTTCAAACAGGAGCACTTCACCAAAAGACAGAGACCGGCATGCCTTCCTGAAAAGAATTTAGTTTTTATCCACTCTAATATTTGCATTTGTAAAACTGATCAGGGCAACTTCCAATCTAGGTGGTTGTTCCCCTTTGTATATATTTTACAAAAAGCTTGAGAAATATTTGATTTGTGTTTAATAATATTCTCTGTTCAGTTTTTGTTTGGAAATGTTCAACTGAGGAAAGCTCTAGCCACCGGTTTTGGAGGTTTAATTAATTAGGCATGGGAAAAGGGGTTTGGGCCATGGTGGAGAACTGTAACCACAATTATTTGCACTACAGTTCAGCCTAATGATTGCTGCCTAGACTGGGAAGAGATACCACAGTCCATTTGTGGCCTTTTTCTTATAAATATAATTAAGTCAATAGCGTTCTGGTAATCAAAGATGGATATGAACATTTCTCTAAAGAACCAGTGGTGTAGGCTACTGACTCTTATGTAAAAAAACAAACCAAAACCTTCAGTATTTAGTTGAACTTCTCCATCTCTAGCCAACTGCCATTCTAAATGTCACATAAAGGCTCTGTTTACTCTTATAGTATATAGAGGTATAGCAATCTAAAAAAAAGCCTTTTTAATGTCAAGGAACGTATTCATACTTTTTATGTAAAGGAATTCATACTTGACTTATACCATTGGATGACACCAGCCTAAGTAAATGTCAAGGTTATTCAAACTCACCAGGCAAAGAATGCCTTCTAAGATGGAGGAAAGTGCCACATAATCAGCAACGAAGTCTCTGCAGTTTGTTATTGAACAGGGACTGCACTCATTTCTAGAAGCTGGAAAAAAGCATGAAAGGAAACCACAGGAATGAAAACCAGAGTGGGCTTGAACAGAAATCACAGTCGGCCATATCTAGGTATTTTTCTCCTCATGCAAAGCTCTGCTTTCATCTGGTGAAATCTGCTCACCTTAAAGGAGAATTTTGGTGTGAATCAATCCATAGCCCCGTTGTTCAAGGTCACTGATTGCTGTTTATAGGAAAAAGAACAAAAAATTTTGATTCAACATAGGCTTAATAATGAACCGGGCAACTAACACTACGTAAATGGGGCATAGTGACATACTTTCAGTTTCATTTCGTTATGCCCCATTCAGTTAACATCAGTTATTGGGTTTATAACTCGGCCTATGTTGCATCAATTTTTTTTAATTCTTTTTGCTACAGACAGCATTTAGTGACCTCTAACAACAGGGCTATGGATTGATTCACACCAAACTTCTCCTTTAACAGTCATGAAAATCCATGCATTCATAAGACTTCCTAAAATCAGTCACCATTCCTAGATAATATGTAATCCTGTTGGCTGTGTCATTTTAATCAACTCTGCCCTTGTAAAATATAACAGGATTTAAAACTTTTAAATGAGAAAAGAATGGATTGGAAAATTATTAAAGATATTGGAGAATTAAGTCCAGTGTTCCTCCTAAAAAACAGTGCGGTCAATATTGATGTTTTCAGTTGTATGCAAGGTAAGTGTATTGTGTTAGTACAAATTGATCTGAATGAATGAATCATAACTGTCAAGCCTCACACTTCAAAAATATGTTCTTTCTTCCACTGATACTGTGGTGTTATTTAATTACCTTCTCTGGTAAATCAAGTCATCCAAATCTAATTCATCACTCCAGTCATGTCTCTTTGAGAGTCATGCAGGGACTTCAGCTACAAGTCCAGTGAACTGCGCTGCACCAGTGAGGCAGCGTTATCAGCGAGTTCACTGTCACCTGCTCAGAATAGGAATTTCCCTTTTCACCCTTACAGTACAAATGTGTGTGAACATGTAAATGCACAAACACAACACAACACACACACATACACACACACACACACAGTCAAATCACAGCCTCATTCCCTTATCCTCCAACATAGGCTATTTATTTTGCTTACACAAATTCCACATGTCTACACTAGGTTTAACATTTCACAGGGCACACTAAACCTTAATAACATCTTTATAAAAGCCAATCAGTCACAAACGTCAAATCTGAATGCTGGCGCTCGAGCTAAGCAAGTGAACGCCCACTCTGCTGGTGGCCATTTCCTGTATTCCTGCTATCCATGGAAAATCAGTGGCAGGCCCAGTGAGGCTGCAGCACAGAGGGCACTCCATGCTACAGCAACAGCAGCAGAGGTAGCAGCACAGAGCTCATTGTGTAGCTAATTTGATTTTAATGCGATCACTTCAGACTGATAGATGCCGCTTGCCAAGAAGAAATACATTCTAGAATGAGCACTAACAATGCAGGGAAATGACACAATCCCACAAGGGTCGCTCCTAGAGGCCCAGATCTGTAATCACAGCTCTCAGCAAAGCGACACTGGTGCCTCATGTTGTGTCGTATCAACACTAAGCACAGTAGACTACCTTCATGCCAAAATTATTCAATTATGCAATATATTGTTAGGAGAGAGACCAGGAATGGCACTATATGTGGCATGACAGGGCTCTGCCAAATTGTGTTTGGATTGACCGACATGAATAGATATTGCTGGAATGTGTACTGAAATTACTGAATATGTAAAAAATGCAATCTGAATATGACAGAATAAACATTCTATTATAGCAAACTAAGTGACATTTGCATTGAGCCTCATATACAAAGGTGTACGGTCCACACACAAGACGCTGTTCCATTACATCTTTGGTCTTAAACAAATCTGTTCAACTCGCAAATAAATATTGAAATGACATCTTCAAAAGGATGGTCTGGTCAGGAAGTTGACATTTACGTTTCCTGCTCTGCAGACACACCGTTAAAACCAACATAATCTGCATTCCTGGCATCTGTATTTTAATGGGAAAGGGGATTACAATGAACCAAACAAGTCTTCCCTCCCACAAACACCACCACACCACCACAAACTTACAGCATGGGAGGGTAATCAGCGCACACAGTCCTGTCATCAGTCAAAATGACACAGGAAAGCCTTCACATTCAAGTCACACCTCTGTAAACAGACTTAATTAAGGATGGACATCAAACACCCTCTAACAAGTGTGCTGAGCATGTGTTTACTTAATAAGTTTTAATAGAATAGGCGTTGGAAATACACAAAATCTCAACAGGGAAATATTTCCACAAATCACTCAATGCCCTTATAATTAAATCATCTCTCCATTAAGGCTAAGACATTTGAGACTTTTCAACAGTTCTCCCACTTTTGCAGTGAAAGTTCATGAAGACTCAGGTGAAGGTCAGCAGATTTTCCAGTAAATGGCATAAATTACTTATTTTGGACTCACAGATGCTTGCTGACCCCTGAGTAAAAGCCTCTGACTTGAGACGCACCAGAGAGACGGGGTAGAGAGAGAGATAGTCAGGGAGGTGTGAAGCTGGGGTTTGTCACCGGTGACAGACTCTGTCATAATTCATGTTGCCTGTGGTTTAACGACCTTCACACCACTTACACAGCCACTTTTCGCCGTTTCTCCCCCCAGCTTGACTGCAGTGTTAACCTGGAGCAGAGAGGGAAGAAGAGGGCTTCCACCCCACCAACCAACCCCACCCCACCCCCCCAGACAGAACTCTATGTCCTCTCTAAAATATTCTACTGGCACGTTGACAGTGTGTGGTAGGTCTTCATTACTCACAGAGAGTTGAGGAAGAGCCGGATGTCTGTGTGTGGGTTTGCTGATGGGTGTGTGTGTGTGTGTGTGGAGTGGTGTGGAGGGAGTGAGTCTCTGCAACTTTTTCTGGAAAATAAAGAAGTCACACTGAGTTCAGACAGAAAGTTGTCCTGAATATTTTGGGTTTTTATCAAGACATGTTATGTTCTGTTGTGTTGTGCTGTTTTCTTTGATGTAGTTTAGTTTTTGTCAGTGCACCGGAATCGAGGAATATACTATAGCTGATAAAAGTAGTCTGATCTGTCCTAGTGTCACCTACAACAAGAGCTTCCGAAAACCAGGCATGACAGGTGCATGACTGAGCATGGAAACAAGCTTTTAATAATCACCCCCATGACTAACGCACAGGTGCACATTAAGGGCGCAAGAATCACATTTGTTCACAAATCATACCGTGGCATTCTGTGAGATTACATTCAAAGACACAACAGGAAATGCCCTACATGCTCTGTTGGAACAGGAAGACCAAACCCCCTTTGGTAAGTTTATGAAATACTAATCAGCATCTAGGCTTGCCTGGTAGAGATGCCAGTCAGTCACGTTGGATGAAGATGCGGTTAGGATGCTTTTATCTGTCAATGTTCTTGCACACACAGTAGATTCCTGTCAGTTATTTGCCTTCCTCTTCTCTCTCTCTCTCTCTCTCTCTCTCTCTCTCTCGCCTGAAACACATTGTGCCTGGTTCTGTAACTA
>JASCQY010108762.1:0-17434 GCA_030264315.1 Sardinella tawilis
TTGTTGGAATTGGCAACAACACCCACTTGCTGCTGTATCTACAGCAGGAGTGTAAAACTCATTTTTATCACAGGCCATATGACCATGAGGCCTTTCGAGAGAGGGCCACCATACCTTGTTGTCGACATGCGTGACCACAAACTATTGGTGAAAATAGTGTCACCAGAACGGATCTAACACGTCTGACTTCCACACCACTAAATCTAGTCTTCCTTTCATGTTAGTAAGCATGATGCATCTCATAGTTGAGATGGTTGAGTTTAATAGTAACATGCGATGCATCTGCAGCGGCCAAACACTGTCTGATAATTGTCCTTGTCCTTGTCCTCTTTCACCTTACAGGTCCACCCCACATCAGTGCACATCTGTGCCGTGGTGGTCGAGTACTCAACGTCCACCGGCCGAACCAACAAGGGTGTTGCCACCACATGGCTCAAGAATAAAGTGCCCGCCAATGACAACGGGCACCCGGCCACCGTGCCCCTGTACATCAGGAAGTCTCAGTTTCGCCTGCCCTTCAAGGCCAGCACGCCCGTCATCATGGTCGGACCTGGCACGGGCATTGCCCCGTTCATGGGCTTCTTGCAGGAGCGAGCCTGGCAGAAGGAGCAAGGTGAGGACACACACACACACACACACACACACACACACACACACACACACACACACACATACACATATAGTACATGTATGCGCATAGACTACATACACACAAATACATACACACATACACATACACTCAGACACACTCACTAGCTCACACACACACAGAGAATACACAATACATACACAAAAATACACACCGACACATACATACACAGAAACACACTCACAGACACATTCGAAACACATTCATGGTTACTGAAAATAACTGACCCATTTGGAGACATAAAAACATTCTGAAATATTTACTTCTGCTTTGGTTCTGTGGATGAACTTGTTTTATTCTGAACAAAATGTACTAGTTTGATTAAATGAGGTCACTTACTCATTTGCAACATGAGTTGCAAGTTGGTATGGTAATATTGTCGATAAATCTTCTGTGCATTGTTTTCTCACCTGAGAACACAATATGGGTGAGTACAATGCAGTGATCCTAAAGACAACACCGTGTATTTTAGCTTTAGGATTATAGGAATTGCAGAGTTTTCCTTGTGACACCCGAGTCATCAGACCTCCTTTCAGGCTGTACAGAAACAAAGAATCCTAGGAGATTTAGGGATCCGGTTCCTGAACTTTTGCTTCAAAATATGACATCAGCAATGATTTACAAATCAATCACTTACAATAGAATTCAGTTATTATTTACCCATTGAGTGTTCAAACTGTGTTATCTATTGTAAACAGGGCAAACAATACTCTTAACTGCCTTTTCACTCCAGTAGCTTAACACAAAATGAATTATTTACCTCTCTTTCTCTTTCTCTGCTCGTACTTAGGCAAAGAAGTTGGTGAAACAGTGCTTTTTTATGGCTGTCGTCATAGAAACGAGGACTTCCTGTACCAAGAGGAACTGGAGGGGTTTGAGCAGACAGGAGTTCTGACCCAACTGAGCGTGGCCTTCTCTAGAGATCAGGAGCACAAGGTGAGGGGTTTACCTCTCTGACTGTCCCATGCACAGGCCATCACTGATTTTACTGTCTTTTAACAGCTGAAAGATATTTAAAAAAGAACAAAAAATCTGTAAGCTTCTTCTTACAGTAATATGATTGCAATTATTATTTAATGAATTTGGATCTTCAAATCATCTTCGAATTTGGATCTTGGATATTCAGATCTTCTGTAACAGTGAAAACAATATCATAAATATATCTGTTGTAAGAATCATTTTAGTTACCTTTCTGTAAACCTTGGTTTGTTGGTTGTAGTCAATGTAGTTGGTAGATAATAGTGCTCTTTGGTGCCTTTGCTAGATCTACGTCCAGCATCTAATGAAGGAGAATAAGGAGCATCTGTGGAAGCTGATCCACTCACAGAATGCTCATCTCTACGTCTGTGGGTGAGTGTCCACAGGAAACGCTTGCTGAGATCATACACATTTATTGATTTACTAGGTCCCTCATTATTCTGGTTGGAAAGATAGTTCATACGGCTAACTCTGAATGGATGACAACCAACATAACACACAAAATGTCCTTTCTGTATGAGTATGTATACAGTAAGTCAACATTGGAATAATGCACCAGACCTGACTACTCCATATCTCTGTGTTAAAATACAGCCTAGTTAGATATGTAGCCTAGTTGTATTCCATTGGTGTTTATGTATACCAGCATATGCGCGCACATCCAAGAGTTAATAGACAGGTGCCGTATCAAAACAAACGTGTCAAACAAAGTGAAAAAAATCTCTACGCACTGTTTCTGCTCCCAGTTCCGACCAAATAAGTCTTTGTCAGGTGTACTCCAGTGTCATGCCACTGATGAGGTCACCTTTCAGATATATAAATATGCAGCACACTATATCACATGTTTTCCTATAGGAAGACATAGCGTATATGAAATATCTTTAAGGCACCATGTCCTGCTCCTTCAGGGATGCCCGTAACATGGCTCGTGATGTGCAGAGTGCGCTACACCAGGTTGCGGAGGACGTGGGGGGCCTGACCCACTCCCAGGCTGTGGACTACTACAAGCGCCTGATGACCAAAGGACGCTACTCGCAGGATGTGTGGAGCTGAGGGGCACGAGGGCATCACCACGAGCCGCCTTGCGTCTGTCTCACAGGCGGCAGAGGACACTGGACTGGATCAAAGCTGTTGCTGTTAATTACATGTCCACATGCATAGACAGTTGTTGTTATCTCCATGGTGATCACCAAACTGTTACAGAAATATACAGGCATCTGATCTTATCAGATCTGGACAGCTACCCTAAATGACTATAACTGATGCCATAAATAATCAACTGACTGACACAGAGGCGGTGTATTTTTATTCACTATTATTCACAGGATCACACCAAGGGTTACCCACTCTGACTCATTAGTGTTTTGTTTACAAAATGATGTTTTTTTTGTTTGTCACCATGGTTTCCCAAACTGATGTCACATGACGATGTAGAATAGAACACACAGTATACGATAGAATATGATTATAACGAGGCTTTCGGTCGTATGATTCGCCTTTCTTTCTCCATGGCAACTACAGTGAGTGAGAAAACAAGTGTTTTTTTCTTAATGTGTCAGGGGTCAGGCCAGACAGCACTGCAGTCAATCTGGTGTTGTCAGCTGCTTTTCTCAGCCTTTAACTGCCTCCAGTTAGCCCTGAAAATCCACTTTGTCTGTGGTCAAACGAGCAAGAGAAGTCAATTAGGCTCCCATTCTTTTTCCGCTGTTCTGAAGTTCTGCCCCAAACCTCAGTGGAACTTAGTATTTCCTCTTAGATACCCGAATGCAACAGACCTCTTCCTCATACAATCTTCCTCCCAGTCCTGAGGCTTTCTCCCTGTAGCATGGCTAACATGTACATGGCATTCTGGTAGCTCTGCTCAGTCATTCAGGGGTGCGTTTCTAGACATAGTCATTGCTAACATCATCTGTCTTAGTCTTTACAGTGTTTCACTTATTGGCAGAACTACCAAGATTACTATGGAAGTTACCAACAATGCTTATTGGAAACGGCACCCAGATTTGTAAGGTTAAATCCAGGATTGTGCAAAATTCTGAATTTTTAAATTAACTTTCATTCATATCAGGAATTGCAAGTTGAATTGATTAAATTAAATTTCATATTACCAGACAGGATCAGTATTAAAGATCTTTGAATATCTCTTTGATATTACTTAAATTCTGCATCTTGTTTGCTACCTCAATTCAAATTCAACTGAAATTCAACAGTCAGTTCCGAATTTTGCATGTTATGTTTTGGTGCACAGCCTAGTGTTTGTTTGACGTTTACAGCCCCTGTGTTGTCTCCCGAGACTAGACTTTTCCACATTGTATGCAGGGGGCAGGCAGCAAGCTGATCAAAGGGAGATGCCTACAGTTATTAATTATTAAATTAAGCACGCAAAAAACCATGCAAGATCTCATAGTCCACCTTTAACATGTGCTTATATTTCTGTGAGTGGGTGTTTGATATGTAAAACTTTTTTTTGGTTATGTTGTGACTGGTTTAAGCATACTTGTTGATGTCATGGTGATAGGAACTGTGGCTGTGTGCCTTTGAATATATATATATTTTTGAACTATTTTAAACTTTTTTTCCTATTCTGGCTCTTCATCCATGCATTTTATCAGCAAGTTAGCAGGACAGCTATTACAGTATTACAGTACATACAGGTGAAATATGCAGTTTGTGTAAAAATAAATTATGCAAGTACAGTGTACACACAGTGTAGCTGTGTTATGAGTGTATGGGGGTTATGGGGAAGTGTTTAGCATTTCTACTTCCTTACATAATACCATAATACGAAAGCAATGAAAAAGGAAACATTTGTCACGAAGAGCCTTTCAGTCAAAACAGACCTTTATGAAAACTGATCCCACTTCCTCCTAGAGTTTAGGCTTCTGACATTTCTGATATTTCTGTAAACACTAAACCTGCCACTGTCTACTGGCAGGGAGTTTTGTTTGTTGCATTTTGGCTGTCAGCTGCCCCTGATTCCCGCCAGATACAGTATCCAGTGTGCTATCTGGGATCGTTTTGGCAGGGATTTAGGGTGACACGGCATCTTTTGTTCAACATAAATAAAATCAAGAATGGTGCTGTTTGATATACTATGTAGTGTATTCATTCTAGTCTGAGCTTTCTTTAAATTATTATTGAACAGACACGGTGCCTCCTACTCTTCATTTTTTTTCTTTTACTTTTTTTTTAAACTTTTGGAATGATCACTGAATAAACCAGTACACTAGTCTGTATCACCCCCCTTTTGTTGTGGATGTGATAAGGTAAATTTTCCAAATTTTCCTCGCCAGAATTAAAGGAATTCTCCGGAGTGAATCAAACCGAAGCCCTGTTGTCTGAGGTTGTCGAAAGGTATCAGAACGACAGCAGTAGGTACAACGTAGACCGAAATCGAGAACTAGCCGCTACCGCTAACTGATTAGGGCATATGAAAAAGAAATCATAGCGTAAAAGATATGCCCTAATCAGTTAGCAGTAGCGGCTAGTTCTCGAATTCGGTATACGTTGTACCTACTGCTGTCGTTTTGATACCTATCGACAGCACTCGGCAGCCTCAGACAACAGAGCTTCGGCTTGATTCGCTCCGGAGAACTGCTTTAAGTAGTGTGAATAAGAAATAATATACAAATTTCTCACAATGGAGTTTGAGTACTTAAACAATCTGATCGAACAAAAAATAATAACAATAACACCTTAAAGCAACATGACACCATTTGTGGAAATATGTTCATTTTCCATCTCCCCTTGAGTTAATTAATTGAGCTACAGTATACCTTTCTCCTGTTCATCCAGTCCTTCTCTGAGTCTGGCAATACTAATTTTAGCTCCAAATTAGCATGTATCATTGAGTCAAATTGGACCGTCTCGCCTGGTCTAATCTGCTTCAATGATAAATGTTAGCTTGGAGCTTAAATAGGTATAGCCAGACTGAGAGAAGGACTGGATGAACAGGAGAAAGGTATGGCTCAATTAATTACCTCGAGGGCAGAGGAAAAATTAACATATTTCCACAAATGGTGGGGTGTTGTTTTAAGCCTTTCTTCACTGAAGCACAAAATTATATTCTGATAAAAATGATGCTCAAATATATAGCTGAACATGACACATAGTAGAAAAGTCCACTTTGAAAATACAGAGTTCCCAGAAATTACAATTGATTTATTTATTTAAAAAAAAATGTAAGAAAGCAAGACCGTAAAAATGTGTAAAAACTGGACACTTAAATTACTAACTCCAGAGGTTCCCATAAGGTGTCATGGTGACATGATGATGTGTCCTGTACTGGTGAACAGTCACCTTTTCAGTGCAACAGTTTTCTCAGTAATCTGATCAATAGGCCCTAGTGGCTTTAGAACTGGATGGCCTGCGTGCTCCGGAATGTCCAGTGGCTTAGTTCTCTTTCTGAGGTTCTGGACTCTGAGTGTTAATGGAGGCAACTGCTGTGCCCAGCCCAGGACTGAGGTTTGGGGGCATGGGGGCACTGGGTGGCATCCATGCCCTCATAGCTGGATATGCGCCACCTCCAGCATACAACTGGCTGGGCCCAGGCGCATACTGACTATATGCAGCTGCTCCCAAACCATGTCCAAAGTGGCTATATGCAGTTTGTCCAGCATTGTGACCATACTGTTCCGGGGCGTATCCCTGCCCTTCATGGCTATGTCCGTGCCCATCATGGCTATGCCCATGCCCGTGGCCATGATGACTGTGCCCGTGCCCATGATCGTGTGTCTCTCCTGTACAGCTATGCCCATGTCCGTGGCTGTGCCCATGTCCCGCGTGTGGGCCAGGGAAGGGGGCGGCACTCTGCTGGGTGTAGGTGGAGTGAGACCAGCCCTCATAGACGCTGTGCATCTGATTGGTGGAGGGGGCAGCGAAGGCGGGGGCATACGCCTGCACAGGGTAGGAGCCAGGAGGTGGCTTACACCTGCAGGGAAGGTAAAGTAAAGGGTGAGAGGTCATGACCTTTTCTACTGGGTCAAACATTAAGGAGGTAGTCAACAAAATATGATGACAATTCTATTGTGATTGCTACTAACGTCATGAATAAAGCAATGTTTTAAACTGTACATGTTTGTATCAGCAGCCATAAGTATATCAAATCATTGCATTTTAGGTATGAAACCTCAAATGTTCTGAGTAGCATAGGATAAGGCTGCTCTATTTAACTTATGTTATGTAAAGTTTGCAGGTGAAATCAGCACAAGCATGTCTTCCGACCACAAAGCATCGCATCATGCCTGTGTCATGCTACTCACTGTGTATGCAGAACTTCCCTTCTCTCCTCGGCGGAGGCCGGAATGAACCGCACTCCCATGATCCTTTTGAGCTGCCTGAAGGGCACCTTCTTCTCCAGCACAGCAGCTCTGGACTCTGACAGCTCTAGAACAGAGAGCCAGCCCTTTCCATCTGAACAACAACACCGCTTAAGGAAGACAATGGCCAGATCAGGTAATGTTTTTATGTCAGATTATTAGTCTGGTAATAGTGAACAAAGAAAGCTTTGACCTTAAAGCAAACCATTCATGGAGTGGAAATATGTTCATTTTACATCTTCCCTCAAGTTAATTAATTGAGCCATACCTGTCTTCTGTTCATCCAGTCCTTCCCTGAGTCTGGCAATACAACTTTTAGCTCCAAGATAACATGCATCATTGAAACGGATCATACCGTTAGCATCTTACCAGGGAAGGATTGGATGAACAGAAGAATGACTCAATTAACTCGAGGGAAGATGGAAAATGAACATATTTCCACGAATGGTGGCGTGTTGCTTTAAAATGTCCTCACTTCTAATCCTCCCCAGGGGGTCACTGGGATTCAGCCCATGGATCTGTTGGTCGAGTTCCTCAGCATCCCTTTCAAGACCAAAGGGCTGTGGAATTAAAGGGCTTTACTGCCTACCGGCTCCATCAGACCTGATCTACGAGTTTATGCCAGCTAGCTAAATAAAGGTGCTGGAACTGATGGACTGAAGCACCACTGACAAGAGACCCAGGGACAATCACTGGATCTTTACCCCAACATCAAAACAATGGTTTGGTGAAATTTATGACTAGGCACTGACTGAGTCTTATAGTCCCTCCTGAACTCTAAACTCTAATCCTTAAACCCTGAAAAGGCTTAATAGGAAAACGGTGGCGATTTTTAACCCATAACCCTGTTGTTTGACATCACTGAGTGCTGTCATTACTGAAGAAGAGGGAGAAAATTTGGTAAAACATAGACCAAAATGGAAATTGAGTTAATTTGCCTCTATTAATTAGCTTTATCAGCTTGGTTGCTATGGTATTAGGCCTATATTGTCCCTAATTTCCTTGTTCTTTTTCCTACTGACAGCAATCTGTATTCATGAGCAGTGGGGCCAGAGGTCTCCTTTTAAGTGTCATGAATTATTATTAAGTCGATTCAAGTCAATAAACCCTTTAAGGCTTAGAACTCAGGGAGACATTGTGATTCCACTGAGCCCCAGAGTCCTGTGCCTGGATGAAGTGGTGTGTTTGTGAGGATACAGATGATTCCCACGATGATGGCGATGGCGTTACAAAGCAACACCATGCCTGGGATGACCAAGGTGACGGCAAGCAGGATGATCCAGGGCAGTGCTGCCGTGGGAACGCTGATGCCAAAGAAAAAGGCTGTCTTCAGACGAGAGCTGATGGTGACCATGCCCAGCAGAGACAGGGCGACAGGCACAAGCCCCAACGCCACGTTCTCACTGGAGGCCAGTGCCGCCAGGAGGGCGAAGATCAGGCCTGTGGCGGTGGAGAGGAGCAGGAAGAGGAAGAGGAATCGTACCGTTCCAACACCCTTCTCCACAGCACTGCTGAACACCACCAGCACCGCAGCACTGGCCAACAGATGCATCACATCACAGTGTATGAAGGGATAACTGATGAGCTTGTGAACTAGTAGAGACGTGGAAGGAAAGGAGAGAAACAGTCTGTATCAGTAATCAATTATTATTGCCTACTTCTTTAGGCAAGTCCACAATGGCAATTGATATGCAAACAATATGCACCATGTTTTGTCATTTCATAAAATTAGAACACATTGGTCGTCACACACAGACACACACACAAAAGTGAAGTTCATTTCTACGCGTCAGATTAACGATCTTGGAAATAAGGATGACTAGGCAAAATGCTAAAACAACTCTCAACTCTCACCATGACCACTGGTGAAGACGCTTAAATCGACACCCAATGAGAGAAATGGGATTTCGAGAAAACTCGAGAAAATGCACACGCTCGCTGACGTTAACATCGCCAAGAAAATCCCAGCAGTGATTTCAAACACTGAGAAAAAGTTCTTAAACTGCCGCAGGACAGTTTCAAGCGAGTTCATTTTAGTGGTGGTAACGTTACGCTAATGTTGACAACTGAGGCAACGTTGATAACAAGTAACCTAAGTTCATTAGCGAAGTTGTCTTCTCGATGTACCGACAGAAGAAGCAACAGCTCGGACACAGGAGCTATCTTCTCTGCGAGGGTACGATTTTAAGGAAGGTCATTGCTGAGGTGAACAATAATGTCAAATTCCATTCCAGGGTATGGCTAACTAGCTAATAAACAAACATCCAGTGACTAGAGAAGGCGTCTTCATGCAACTTGTTCAACACGGCGTGTTCGTCCTGGTTAAAGAAGCGCAGTCAAATTGCACTTGTAGTTTGAACTTCATTTCGCCACCAAAGTGCGCATAAATAGCCTGGAAATCCAAACCCTGAAATCTTTCAATCTTTCAATGTAAATGGCCTCTGGCGACGCCAAGCATGCATTCGCAATAGATAACTACGATCAATCATAACAAGGAATGATTCAAGCCAGCACCGTCATTGTCATTTTATCTTAGAAGTAACCCACTCTGAATCTTTACCCCATATTTTTGGGGTAAAACATAACATGGATTTTTGCCAGAGTATCTGCAGGCACAATTCAAATTGTGCTCTCGCGAGATCTCTGGACTTCCAGGGTAGCGCATTAAAGCTTTCAAGTGAGACCGGACTTTTTCACAGTGTAGCCTATTCAGGGGGCAGGTAGACTAACAAGCTAATCAAAGTGAGATGCTTATGAAATGAAATTGCGCTAAAACCATACAAGATCTCATAGGGCACTTTTAATGCCTTAAAGCCCCAATGGTGCTTGGCTAACATTGAGAAAAACTGTTTGCCACTACTAGGGTGCATTTAGATTCCTAATTCCGTGGGCTAATTGATTAACTTTTAGATCTTTAAAAAATTAAAGGAGCCGAATGTAAGAAATATATGTAAATTAGGCTAATCATAAAATGCCCCTGAAATATCACAAGACGTCAAGGAATCATGATAATTTCATAATTTTATCACTGACAACGGTAATCCAGCCTGAATATTGCCATTACAAAAGTGCATTTGCAGCCCTCAACTTGTATTGACGTTGTCATTGTGTGTTTACTATGCCTGTTGCGCCAACCTATCCGATTTTGGCAACATTGCTGGCAAAATCTTGTCTTGGAGGAGGAGGAGAGGCTCTGTAGTATTTTGAATGTGATTGCCGTAGTTTTTGGCCACAAACTTACATACTGCTCCTTTAAATAAGTGCTTGCAAGCAGGTATTGTTTCAATAAACATTTAATTTCTCTAGGCCTACAATTCTCTACAATTTCTTTACAGTTTCTCTACATATAGGCTCAAACGCATCCTCACATAGTGTAGGCCTATGTTCAATACAAAAACAAAGCATCACAGGTGTGCTGAAAGCACAAAATGCAATGAAATTAAACAGCTTCACCATTGAACCATTTAACTAATGTCCATGCATGATTTTGGGTGCAATAACGCACCATGTGGCAGATGAGTGCCTGATGCTGTATTCCATGTTTATTATAAAACCCTTGTTCTAGTTTAATATAGACCTGGCTGTGGTTTCAACTTTCATCTCCAAACATGGCAATTGCACTTCCTCCCTGTCATCATTTCCTGATATTTTTTGCCAATGTAAGGAAAATCTTCCAGGCTAATAGACAGGGTTTATTTATTTATATGTACATGTACGTGCTGTCAGTCTGTTTGTTGACTTTACATGCGGGCCCCCATACACAAGATTTTAACACTTTAACATGACATTGGTTATCAGAAGAAGACTAGCGGTTTCTTTTATAAAAGGCTTCTAAAATAGGAGCATTTAAAGACGGAGGGCAAAGTGTGTGTGTGTGTGTGTGTGTGTGTGTGTGTGTGTGAGAGAGAGAGAGAGAGAGAGAGACATGGGTGTGTCTCAGTCTTCACACTTGCGTCACAAACCCAAAGCTCTCACCATGACCAACAACTAAACACTACCAAAAGATACCTGACCGGTTCCAGGAATCTCTTTGCACATATGCACTGTATGTCATTGCTAGTATTCCTCTTTATTTCATATAAAGATCTTACATGACAGACAGGAGCTAAGAAATCAGACACAGACAGTGAACCCAGCTCCACCCCAATCTCTTTGCCACTGTAGGGCAATTCAAATCCACCACCTCAATTTTAAGGAGGATGTTACAGTATACAGTATTTAAAATGTCCAGTGGACTTTAAAATACAATTTAAAAGAAACAAACATACATACACCATACACTTGTGACGTGACACTGCGTTGTTGGTGAAAGGATGTCACCCATAACTTGTGTTAGGTGTGTGTCCGTGATTGACGTTATAGAGGCGTGTTGAAACTGCTACACAGGAGTTCCTCTCATTAGCTGTCAAGCAGCCAGACTTTACTAGACTGCCGTCACGCCTTGTACTTTCATAAAGCGTCCGTAAAGACTTAAAGTTTTTATTCTGTTATTTATTTATTTTGAGATTTTTTCAATTCAGTGGATCTTTTAGCGTTATCGTTTTATACTGGATTCATTTACGCGAAATTTGGAGGTGTTCTGGCAGGTGGATTCTTTTATTCAGTGGAAAAACGCGCAGTCTATGGATGGAGGCATCCCCGCAAATCCGATCGGAGAGGTAGAGCATGTGGCGCGCAATGCGCGCCTCTCCAAAAGGTAGGCAAATTTGCCAAATGCTTTGCGGAGAGACGCATAAAATTTTAACATTCAGATAAACTATACCACTTCACATCACTCCGTCATAAATTACCTGGACCTACCTTACTCTACTGTTACCATAATGAACTGTTGGCCACTCGTTTTACCCATATAACCACATGATGCTTGTCACAGTTCTGTCTACAGATATGTTTAGATCACTGTTGTAGATGAGTGGCCTATGTCTATTCAGTCTTTTCAAGTCTTTTCAAAGCCTAATAGAGTCTCCTCTTATTAAAGCCAGAATTGGTGAGATGTCTGATCAATCACAGGGAGGTTTGCACAATAGTCACTTTGCAGTGCCATATTCACTGAAATCTCTTGAGGCATAAAACAGGAAATGTGAAATGAAATAAAATATATAAATACATCAAGATATCAATACTACGCTATGCCTACAGTGAGGTAAATGTATGGGACTGCAGCTGTCCAGTTAGTTTATAAGTTTATGTACAGGTGTACATGGGTACAGAACAAATCCAGTCAGCTATGGGCTAATGGTTAATTTTGATTAGGCTACAACCAGACGATCAGAGGTTTCTGTCGCCTGTTATTCAAATCAGAAGCTTGTAAATACCAAAACAACATGCAACTTTTCAGGCACTTTGATGTGATGTGCACAGTTTCCTCATTTGAACTTTGGTGTAGTTCTGCGAAAAGGGATGAATTATATCCAGCCTGAAGTAAAACTTAAACTTAATCTCTTTGTGCTAATATACATTGATAGAGGAATCTATGGAATAAACCCTGCATAAAATGAATAGGCCACCAGGTGATGTTTTTCTATGCACTTGAATAACTATGGTGAGACTTCACTGCACATAGTGATCTGAATGATTTATTTGTGATGACCTTTTGGGATTCTTACCCCAAATTCTTTACGCATATTAGGCCTACAATGTGGAAAATCTTGCACCTAGAGTGGGAGCTTTTTAAAAGAACTGTGTGTGTATGTGTGTGTGTGTGTAATGTATTATGTTAACACATTAAGTGCAAACAGTTATTTCTGGTGGTATGTATGTTGCTTGCTGTGTATTCACAGCTCTTTAAGTAAATATATCCATACAGGGCTTTCTGTTCAGCAAAGGACATTGTTCATTGAGATGGATTTCCAGGTGTGTCTGTGAGGTTATGCTATCAGCTGTTTGTTTTTCTATTGGTTTCCCATCAAGATAAAAGCCTTACATAAGAACTCTCCTACAAGTAACAATACCTGATGGCTGTATCGTAAAGCCATAATGTGTGTGTGTGTGTGTGTGTGTGTGTGTGTGTGTTTGTCCAGTTGATTCTAGGCAATAGTCAATGAGGTATATACTTTCCCAGGGTTCTGGAGCTTTTCTAGTGCATGGGAACCTACTGTAGATGTTGTATCTGTATTTCAGTGTCAGAGAATAGATAGATAGATAGATAGATAGATAGACAGATAGACAGATAGATAGATAGATTTTTTCGAGATCTTGAGTTCAGTGAATTGTTTAGTGTTACCAGTGGAAATTCTATATCTCTAATATAGTGATTGTTTTCTTTGCAGTCCATGGATGGAGATTAGACAGATAAATAGATAGATACAGTACATACATAGACAGGCAGACAGACACATACAGATACAGTATGTTGCATGGCGCAGTTTAATCCTGCCTTGGCGTTAGGCTCTTAGCACTGGTCAAACTGCAAGTACCGTAGAAGGCGCTAGCAAGTGAAATAATACAGAAAAGCAACCTCTGTGGCTAACCTATGGCAACCTACTGTATACCCTTGCCCCATGTCAATTTTCAATCTTGGCTGTAGAGCAAAAAAATCTACTGATAGATTCCAAGTCTTTCAGTTAACTATTGTTGTAAGGAATAAAACTTTTTTCTTTTCATTTTTTCATTTTTTTGCATGATTTTGTCTTTATTGAGGTAAAACAGTGAGGAATGACAGGGTTGATGAGGAATGAAAGGGTCGGATGGCAAAGGTTAGAATCGGATCACAAGGTCACGCCACAACACAACCCAGGTTTTTGTGAAGAACCCTAATGTGGCCATTTTTACGACTTGTTCTCCACAACTTGTTTGCAAAGGACTCTTAAAGGAATATGCCACCCAAACATGAAATTAAATCGGTTCGCCCTTAGACTTAAAACAGTGGAAAAACATGGTTAAAATCCGTCCAGGCATTGTCCTGCTTTGGGAGCAGTCGAAAGAAAATGCTTGGACGGATTTTAACCAGGTTTTTATCACTGTTTTAAATTTGGGGGTGACCAAGGCATATTCCTTTAAGGCAGCTATTGACTTAAATAATAACATCAGATAAACTTCAGTAGATCGCCAAACTCAGAGTTATTCTAGCACAATATTTATTTAGAAATAGAATAAAAATGAATAAAAAAGGCTCTCAAAATAGGAATGGGTATCCAGAATTGGAGGTCATATTGAACTGCTTCAGGTCACTGGAATTGCTTGCTCTCAATATTTCCTGTTATTAGTGCTGGTATGTTCTTTCTGAAAGTAAAAAGGGGACGATGCAGTTCTGCATGGTTTACTTTATTTGTGTAAGCGGGGGTGGCCACTAGGTTAGGCCACAGTGTGGGCCTGTGTTCTTCCAAAGCAGCAATAACTTTTCAGTAGCCACTGTACACAAAGGCTGTTTGCTGAAATGTCTGGCCTGGTGTAAAATGACAGTTTGCATAATTGCAAAATGAATCAAATGAGGTGTAAACAAGTGAAACTAAATGCAGATGATTCCACTCATACGAAAAAATGTGTATATCTTGTATATTGCACTATAAAAAGGATTTGTAATGCTTACTTGCCTCAAATGAACCAAGTGAAGATAACTTGTCTCTCAGTTTATCTTTATCATAACTTGAAAGAGACTAGTTATGGTTACTTAACTGGTTTGAGGCAACGAGTTTCCACTCATTTTTCAAGCAAGCATTACAAATCCTTTTTTACAGTGTGTGTATTTGTATAAAACAATAGGACAATAATACATTTTGCTGATAAGAGTCCAATCCATTCCTATCCCAATGTAGAAGATGTCCTGTATACAGTACATAAGCAGGTCTACAGCATGTCTGATATTTCTGGATTGTACAACTAAATCTGTCTTCTCCTCTCCTCTCCTCTCTTTTCTTCTCTTGTATTCTCCTCTCCTCTCCTTTCCTACCCTCTATTGTCTCTTGTTGAAGGAGGATGGTCAGCCAGTGTGTTAGAGTCTCTGACCAGCGCCGCTCTCAGCAAATGAGCCTTTGTCTCCTGCTGAGCTGTCTGTTACTTCTCTTCTCACACACAGGTAAGGCCAGGCTACACAAGTCACACAGGTTGCTAATTCAGACTGCTTTACAGGTGAGCACAGGTGCAGGTGAAATGAACATAGAAGAGCAAAGGATTACTGTATATTGGTGTAGGGAATGTAGAAAAAACTGTGATATTTTGTGCAAGTTGGGTCTTAATGATAATAGAATTGTTTTTTTTCCATTCCTTTTTATGTGCTTGTTTGCAAATGAAAACATAATTTCCTGCTGGTCAGTTCAATAGATGTACAGTAGCACTGTCCCACATCCATGCCCTTGAGCAGGCAGCTATTCTGGATTAATGGCTGACCCTTGCTTTGCTCCGTGTTTGGGTATGGACGGCTTCAAGGGATTTTGATTATTAGTGTTATAGCTGTCCAAAAATGTTTCCGGTTTGATATTCCATTATGTTATTTTGATGTAGTCAGGGAATGAAACAGAACGTTCAAGCATTATTTTCGTATACATCACTGAAATGGTGGACTCTATGGTGTGCTCTAACCCCAGAGCTACACTGGATGCGTTACGTTATGTTAAGTTAAGCCGAGTCAAAAATACATTAAAAAGAATGGGCACTTTTTTTAGAATGTTGGCTGTGCTGCCGTGTCTGGTGTAGCCAGTTCCATTGATTAGAGTGGAAGCAAATTGTTACGGCAGATACGTCTTTGACTTAACGCATCCAGTGTAGCCTCCCTGTAAGTCTACTGTACAGTATGTGAGCTCACTGCTCAAGTGTGTGTATGTGTAGGCCTATACTGTATTTTTCCCTACGGGTGTGTTAAATGCAGAGGATGAGGACAATTAAAGAAAAAAATAGGTCAAGTCAATCATCCCATATCCCTGTTCTTTGAGGCTGCCAAGTGCTGTGGATGTCAGAGTGACACCAACAGGTAGACCGAATTTGCTAACTGCCATTATGAAATTGCTAACGCATTTTTGCGGGCATATGAAAACTCACATGGCCCACATGCCTTACATGCCCTCATAAGTTAGCCTTGGCTGCCGTTTCACTATTTGGTTTACTGTGGGCTACATGGAATTCTGTCGCTCTCATACCATCAAGGTGAAACAAACGACAAGGTTGTGGATTTATTCATTTCGCATGATACCTTCAAGTATAGCTTTAAACCTTTTGCCCCTGTACTGAGGTGCACTGAGCTCATAGGTGGATGGTTTAGGATCATGATCAAACATTAACAAAGGTAGGTCATATTAGTCTCGCTCAGATTACTTTATGCTTCCCATAAAGGGAAATGTATGTAAAGCTGATCCTATTCAATCAATTCAATGGAAAAAGTATTTAAGTGTATTCATCATACACTACATCCATCTATAAATGGAAAGGATGCTTTCTGTCTGTGTGTCTGTCTCTTAAACTCTTACTCTAACCTACGAAGCATCCGTAGTAAAAATGGCTACTGATTGCATGCGGTAGCCTAGTAGAAAAAAAGAACACAAGGATGTTGTATAATAGGGGCCAGTTGGCCAGTTGGTAGACTCACTGGAACATGGCCACTTTGACAGTTGTCACATGATGACAAAGGCTTGATGCATCTGAGGTCTTAACAATTCAAAATGGCCAAGTCCTGGTTATCAGTGCTGGTAACGCTTTACTTGAGGTTTTCGACATGAGAGTGACATTAACCTATATCATACACATTACATGACATGTAATGTACCTTTTCAATTTTTTTAGAATTTGGATTCAGGCTTTTTGGCAACCCTTCGATTCCAAACTCGAAGCCCTAACCAGTAGGCCACAGCTGACCCCACTGAACCATGAACGTGTAATGACACTGAAAAATGTTTATGACTTCATCATTAAGGGTCATTCGTCTTTTGTCATGTATGACCCCCAAACAGTGTCAACTTTACATAACAAAAACCGAATGACACTTAAAGCTACGTAAACTGCCTGCCCCCATTGCTACGCTATTTTGCTGCCTCGCTAAAACCACTATAATTCTGTGAAGGTTGCATCGTTTTGGCTCATTTTTTGGCAGCTTGATGTACTCGACCACTACTTCCACTGGAATGTAGGTTGGGACGCGCCGGCGTTCTCCTTTAATGACAACAGTCATGAACATTAAAAAAAGTGTTATTCATGTTCATGACAGATTCATGTCACTCTTATATCAAAAATCTAAAGTAAATGCCTATGGTAAAGCTATTAAAGAGAGGGTGCCAAGAAGTTTTCTTTGGTTTTGATGGCTAATGATTTGTTTTACTGTCTGAATCACCTCTTTCCTCTGGTCTGTGGTGGACTCCATTGGCTTTTGGGAAAACTTTTATTCCCATCTTTCACAATAAACTCATACAGTAGGACTAGGACATACTATAAATGAGAAAAAAGTTAATTTAGGGTTTTGAATGAATGTTTGCATGTCCATTACTTTGGTGAACTAAAGAGAAGTGGAAGAAAGAGAGGCGGCAGTTGGGGGGGGGGGGGGGGGTCCCGGCACTGCACTTGGTTT